>VOMN01055337.1:0-12510 GCA_014899125.1 Orchestia grillus
GCGAAGTGTATTTGTTTAACTACGTTTGCAGTGCGAAGTGTATTTGAAGGACGCCCTCGGTAATGAGAACAGGACGGGGAACCTGGAGAGCAAATCGATGTGAGACTCAGTTGTCTGATGTGTTCTTTTCTCTGACATTTCACAATTGCATGCACATACTGTACGGCTTGACTTCTTCGAAGCGTACGCAGACTCGTACTTCGAACTTCTCCTTCGACACGTACTCAGACTCCTTCTCTGAATCTTTGCTTCGACTTGGACTCAGACTCAGCCCTAGGTCCTCCACCCTCGACTGAACATTAATATACCAAGGCTGCTTCCATTTCTAAGACCGCAATTCCATCTCATCTACCTACTCTTCCCTGACGACGGGTTACCCGATTTCCTTCGAGTCAACGAGTTTGGTAAATCTGCCTCCATGGGTAACCCAGGTAATTGGTAACCTTGCATCCATGGGTAACGCAGATAACGAGTAACTCTAACTCCAATGGTAGTCCATATAATAGGTTAAACAGATAATGGGCAATCCTGATTCCATAGGTTACCCAGACTCTATAGGTTACCCAGACTCCATGAGTAGCCCTGACTCCATGAGTTACCCTGAGTCAAGCTGTGGTCGTCTGCAGCCTCAAGAAGGCTGAGTGCAAAAGCTGAGCCTCATTAAAAATTAGTCGAACATGAGGCGCACTCGAACTCGCAAGCGTTCAACTTCAGTGAGTTATAGCCTGGATGAATCAAAACAAGGAGCCCTTCTAATTTACTGTATCACAATCATACTTTTCATAATTTTTAGCATCTTGAATGTCGCTTCAAATTTTTAACCCAATATGGAAATCTGTTGTCGTGATACCAGATACGAAGTACATACAACAAACTATAAACGGTTCATGCTTTTGACTCAAATTGTGTGAAGCGATGTAAGACGCCATGTCATGAAGGCTTAGTTGATTCCATGCAGCAATTATCGAGGAGAGGAACTCTTTTTTATCCGAGACACCTAGAGAAGAAACATGTTGACAAGGTCCGATCAGGTCCTCATCTGCCACTGGTGATACTCGATTTCTACACAAATCAATAAAAGTACTTATCTTCAAATTTTCAGTAAAGCAGAGAGAACCTGGAATATTATATGAAATGTTTTTATACAGTATTCTTGGTTCTCTCTTTTGTATTGAAAATTTAAAATAAGTCTTTTTCCCGAAAGGCTTCCTGGTACTTATTTTCATAGCTAAATTTTGAGGATGGCTGCCTGATTTTATATCAATGTTTTTCCAAAGTTGCACGTTGGAGAGACATCGCTTTTATAGAATCCATCAAAATGGGCGTGCCCTCGAGGGGGATTTTGAAAGTTTTATCCATGTCCGATCTATGTGAAGAAGTGCAGTTACGAGTCGAGTACAGTGAAACCTCGTCATTTGTGCACCATAATTCATAAATCTGAAATCTTATGAAAACCGTTCAGGTGTACGAAAGCTGATGTGGCATTTCTTGCAGAATTAATGCGAACCTGACGAATCTTTGTACTAGAGGAGCGAAAAATGTCATTGGAAACCAATTCCCACGAAAGGAAAAGGCTCACCAATACCGAGGCAGGGGTGTAATGAGGCGCAGCGACGTACTTCCAACGTCGGTAAATCAAAATAAAAAAGCAATTTAAACGAGGATGAGGGATGCCCGGCAACTCTGTCGGTTGCGTGATGGATGAAGTTACCAAGTTTCAGATTAATCGACTGACGACCCACAGAAAAATGTTGCGCGAGATTTTAACATGAAAGTTTATTCTACTTCCCTGATAAAGAAACGGTTTCACTTTGAAAATCTCGGTTCAGCTGCTCTGAGCGCTCGTCGAAGGTCTGTAAATTGCAAAAATTTGAGGGAATTTAACTATGGAAACTTAAAAATGACTTGGGAAAAAATTTTCAGAACGCCATCAAATCCCCCGACCTGACGTTGATGCTCCACGCAACTAAGCCGATGGTTGAGCTAAAAAGTACAGCATGCAACAACATTCTTCCAAAGGAACGACATGAAATTTAAAAACTTGTTAGACCGTCAAATTACCGCTGCTTCCTGCTGAGTGAATGAATAAGAATGGGAATGAAAGATTCCAAACCTAAATAAAATCAAGATTATTGAAGCTTGTGGCTATAATGACTAGAAATTTTGAAAGGGGTCATTTTGACCCATCCGTCCCTTTCCCTTTCCATTTTGTTAACGGAGTACAAGGATCAATGGAGCGCGAATCATGAGGTCAAGAGAGGGGTTTTCCCCTCACGCCGCGCGGCAGGAGCTTGGGACCTGCGTCACCTGCACGTCACACTCAATTGGGGGTGTGCACCTGGGGCAGCCCTGACGAGCGTCAGCTACAGCGAACTCTCGTCCACACCCTGGCTCTGATGGTGGAGCACTGTCACTGAGCACTGTCACTGAGCACTGCCCCTGAGCACTGTCACTGAGCACTGTCACTGAGCACTGTCACTGAGCACTGTCACTGAGCACCGTCCAGACGCATGAAGTCAACTTTTCGAGCCTTGTTAAAGGAAATATCCAAATTTTACATCTGCATGGCGCACGTTACGAGAGATTGACTGAGTTTGGATTGAAATAAATTTTATTATTTGTACCGGAACATAAAGGCTGAAGATTCTCCTTTTCCAGTCAACAGTGATCTTTTCTCAGTGCAAGATCCAGAGATCTGGATAGTGCTCAAATGGACCTCGAATTGACACGAAAATTTCGTGATAAATGTTAGTATTTTCTTTCATGTATTTGTTTGCTTGAAGTTTATTCTTTTAGTACAAACCTAATATGAATTTTCACCGCGAACTGCTGTTGGACTGCTGTCAGCTGAGTGTTCCTTTTTCTGTACAGGTAGTAAATCTCACTCACCTTCAAGGGTTTCTCTTCATAAAAAGATGTAGGGGACACATCAGGATTCTCCAATATAAACTCTGGAATGGTAACCTCGATTTTCTCAACCTTAAATACCTTGACGATGTTTGGACCTTCAAGCCCGGGCCATACTGGGGTGCTGCCGCTTTATGTGCATGTGTGCCCTTGCAAATCCGCTCAAAGACTGCGTTTCATTTTTCCTGTGGATTTAAGAACATGACTCTCTTCTCTACGTAACCGTAGATTTAGGGTTACCTTTGCTTAGCTAATAACCTTCCCTATCATTTCATGCAATGTCAAAATCTTACGTTACTCTTGGTGGTGTTGAGAGACATAACGTCACTAAGAAACGCAACCAACATGAAAACTAACGCAGCAGTTTTCCAGAACGAATTCGTGAGCAAGCCTAGATCAAGATTATCACCAACTGTCTTATTAAAAACAAACTTTGAATGCGTGTCATCGCATACTCCAACGCTTAATACTCAGCAATCAAGAAAGCCTCGAACCATAATTCTGCGAATGACTTTTAAGCGTCACAGAACAATCTCCGTATGTGCTGTGACATAAGCGCGCGTGACTGCATGCACTGTTCGTAGATGTTAATCGAATTTTGCTCTGGATGAGCTGCAATACACACAGTTCAAGACCCCGTGACTCGCCACAACAACACATAAGCTGCGGTTTAGACGGCACCAGGACATGCCCGCGTCTTGTAGCAGCGACTGGCCAATTATTGCTCCTGCAAACTGCGCAGTGCCAACGTTAATTACGAGGACCCATCATCGATCGAACTTCGCTGACACAAGTTCAAATGGGAGAGCTGTTTGCTCGGAGTGAAGCAGAGCAGCTTCAACAGAGAAGCGTTTCGGGATTATTCCAGGAAAATGCATTCTAAGTGTCTATCAGCTTCAGAACGAAGAAAATTGTTATCTTATTTCTCATTGAAATAATACCGTAGAGATAATTCATCGAAGCAAAAACGTCGCTAGAATAGTGTCTAGTTTTTGTACGAATCAGATGTAGACTAAGATAGTTTATCTTCTAGCAGTCTCCAAGATAAAGTGCAGCAACTTTACTTGAAGATTAATCAGCTAGACCGTAAGTTTGATTTTGAAAAAACTCTATCTTTGCCACTGATAGTCTCATGCATGAAAAATATCAATCAAGTGTATTTTCTGATCAATGAATTTTGAAAGCTATGTTGATAATACCAGACTTACAGCAGTTTACAGCTATTTTCTAGAAATTTTGAATAAATTAGGTAGGAAGTCCTACTACCTACAAATGGAAACGAACTTCACACGACACACCCTCACACGTTCGTGTCAGACTCCCTTCTCGTCGAGCACTCTTCAATGAAGGTGACCTCGTTCATAGAGATATGAACTTTGCATTTTGGCCCAACTTTCATATTTCTTACCAGTTATTGCAGCAGATGGTACAGTCATCTGCGCTGCTAAAGAGACACAGCGCTACTGGCTTACTGGTTACTGGATACTGTACACGTCGCTGTTCAGGACGCTGATCCTACCCCTGGCCGAGTACTGATACCAATTATGAAATCCAGGTACTAGAGAAAACATAGAGAAGCTGAAAAGTGTGCAACGAAGTTTCACGGCGAAGATTCGTGAGGTCCAAGGACTGGACTACTGGGAGCGCCTGAAATTTCTCCAACTGTATTCTCTCCAGCGAAGAAGGGAGAGATTCCTTATAATCTACACGTGGAAAACGATTCATGAAATAGTCCCAGGCTTAAAAAACGAGACTATAAGGCTACGCACAAAGCAGCACATTTGTTTCGGTAAGATGTGAGTTGTGCCGACGTTCAGTGCGAGGGCGGCTGGCAGCGTTCGGACTAGACATGAACAATCCTTCGCGGCGATGGGGCCCAGACTCTTCATCTCTCAGCCTAAAGATCTGAGAGAATGTGATGGTTTCCTGGACGTCTTCAAGCCTGATAGGCCTCCATTGCCTCACTATCATCAAACGGCGGAGGGAAACGGTCTCATTCAACAGCTCGTGGATATACGAAGGCGCACTATGCACACAAAGCGGTGGCACCCTAGTGAGGCCCGGGCTTGAAGGCCCAAACATCGTCAAGGTATTCATGGTCGAGGTATTCAAGGTATGTCCAAATATTACCTGCACTCAAGTCTGCTGGTACAATTCACCGAAAGTCACTGAGCACTGCCCAGTGCCTCACACTCCCTCATTTCGCGGAGTAGCATTAGACTTAACGCTAGCATCCGCTCAGTTTTCTTAGACTGACCCTCCGTTAGCGTCATGCTTTCTTCTGTCCAAAGATCTTCAACGTGTCTATTGTCCGTAAACGTCTACAGCACTCTAAAAAATGACTCACCAATTAACGGAACGTCAATCAATCTTCACTCGTCAGCTCAGTACTGCAGTGACAGGCGGGGTGTGAGTGTGCGCGTATCTATGTGATCCTGTACGGAATGAGAGCTCCGAGTGTACGCTCTGCAATAAAATGTGGTTTCAGTTTTATAGATTTGTGAATTGCATAGTTTAGAGTTACATGCCCGTGTTCTTCACCTGTATACTCATACTATATTACCATATAGAGCCAGCAACCCCAGGTTATGTCTAAGTAGATATTACTCTGTGCGAATCTTCGAAACATTCGTCGTTTTTTCGCAAGTTTTAATTGTCTTCAATCAATCTGCACAGTTAATGGATAGTCAGAATAACTTATACTCCAGCACGAAGTCTCGTAGCCATGCGCTTAGTGTCTTATGGTCAGTATAATTCCTACCCATACTATCCTATGACTCAGACTTGTTTCATGACGCACTTATGACACTCGTGATTGTGTGCCAGTTGTGCGTCAAGCAACTGACACACATAATTGTGTCAAGAATACAAGTCATGTTATCTATTTGTAAGTTTGCCTGAAAAGCATTGGAGAGATTTTTAAATGTCTCTTGAATTTCTTACAAACAAGCGTCACGCTCTATGAGCCAATAATAAGTCATTCAAGTTTTCTCAACGCACAAGCGTGCTCAATTGAGCTCTGCATGAATAACATGATATAAACAAAGAAACCACAGGCGGTAATTTTGAACTTGAATTTGCCAGCAGAATTTAGGTAAACCTTACAAACGCGTATCAACTACAGCCAATAATTAACGCGTTTGCGTGCACTGGACATCCACACAACACCAATACAACATTCGCACAACAACGCGGGACTTTTCCGAGGTAGAACTCTAAATGTAGGCTAGTAAATGCCATAGCCATGTCTCACGGGGCGTCCCAGGGGCCTGAGTGATGCACACAGGGTCCAAGTGTGAGGCCTGGGCTTGTGTGACGCCGGCCAATAAAAGCAAAACAAATTAGGCTCAGGAAATGAGGCCTGACTGCGCCCAAGAAAAAGTGCCAAGAGTTCGGCAGTTGAGGAAGCCCCGCCCTTTGCATGATGGCTGTATTAACGCTCTCTCTTCCGGTTCTTTCTCTAATTAATCCAACTTTTGTCTGAGGTAAATCATGGATCTGGAAACAAAGTCACAGGACTAATATTTACACGAGCAATAGACATTGATGAAACGTGCCATGGCTTCGCTGCATAAAGAACATCCTGCTTTGAGAAGGACAACCTCGGGGTACACCCTTGGCGAGGTCTTTTTCCCGTCGCTTATCACCCTCTCTTTATTAATTTCTTATTTTTCTTTCTTCCTATTCTTTGCCATTAATCTTCTAGTTCTTCTATAATAGGCACTTAATTTTCAGAAATTTTCTTTACTCGCAAGAACTACGTAGAGAAGACTCGTACTGCGTTTTTTCATAGTTCAACTCCAAAAAAATCCAAAAGCTTCCCCTCATCGTCTACGACTTCAGTCGTCAACAGTTGTAGTCTCGAAACAACCATGCAAGACTATAACTCGAGTGTTGCTGATTTTGAATTGATGTAAATTCAATTTTATACGGACTTATCATTGACGAAAATCTAAACAGCCTTGTATTCCTTTGCTTTTTCTTGCCTCCTACAATTGGGAAAAAGAGCGATTCGAACAATGTACTGCTTAAAAAATTGAAGTTACTTGATGTCATTTACCTGCTTAGGATTCCTGAAGGAGATCGAACCATACATAACGCTTCTCTAAATTAAACCTAAATTTTTGAGCCTCTTCACGATATTTTGTCAAGTTGAACCTAACATACAAATTCGTACAGGAAATAATAGCTGTTGTAGACGTACAGCATTCCACCATTTTACACGATGGCATTACCAACACTGCGGGAACCACGTCTTTCTAATCGGAATACTTTACTGGAAATTTTCGTAGAATCTACTATAAACGAAGAAAATCACCAACAATTCGATACAAATTACTCAGCTGAACTACTTTTACCGGTTCACCTTTTGTGAGCTTGCTATAAGGTTCTTTTCAGTAGTCAATGTTGAATTGGCTAATCCATTTTTTCTTTAGCCACTTAAAATATCTCCCACACTCGCGTGTGAGCAGCCTTGGTGCCTGCGATCGGACATGAAAAAGCATAAAATAGACGCTTTGAAAGATTTGAAAAATTATTTCGAATTACTTCAGACATCTCACGGAATACCTTAGAACATTCTACGTTAAGGAGTACAGTATAGAAGTGAGCGGCGATTCTGACACTTTTACACCTGAATTATGAAGCGGACGTACGAGGGCGCGTTTCGGTTTGATACGCCTACCCACGGCCCTGCTTCGTGCTGCTGATACCTGAAGCCAAGACAGAGCTCCCTATCGTAGCTACTGACCTTCTCATTTCGCAACCGATTAAGATGTCGCTTGAGAAAATAATATTAAATACCCTAAAAATGGGTGTGAAAAAGGTTTAAACTACAGCATAGTTTACATCCGTCTTGAAATATAGGCACAACATACATGTAAAACATGCACGCACAACATGCACACACAATATGCACACACAACATGCACACCAAACATGCACACACAACATGCACACCAAACATGCACACACAATATGCACACACAACATGCACACCAAACATGCACACACAACATGCACACACAACATGCACACACAACATGCACACACAACATGCACACACAACATACACACACAACATGCACATGCAACATACACACACAACATGCACATCCAACATCAATTCATACCGCCCCCCTAAGATGCACCCTAGACTGAGCTCTGAGCAATGAGCTGAACGGGACATCTCCTGCTACAGATTTCATCACTTTAATTTAATATCTGTAATTTCCATGTGTTGTTGTAATACAACTTTACGGCTAGGGAGCTTCTTTTGGGACAAATGCATACAGAGTTTAAGAAACGATCCAGCTTTGATCGCACCTGCTTCGTCGCTTTGAAAAATTGTGCCTCCTGAGATGTACTTCTATTCATTAGATTTTCAAGCCACGAATGTCCATTGCTCGGTCCTAGATGAGCATGGTGATCTTCAGGTGTAGGAAGCACTACTCATTTAGAAAAGCAATATTAAATCTCGTCAGTGAACTCAAACTTCGAATGTCAGTTCATGAAAATCAACATCAACTCATATAAGTCCCTGTAGATATCGATCGTACACGTAAGCACGTTCGAAAAAATCAAAAAAAGGACCCCGGAAATGCTACCTTCATTGAACTAACAACTTCTCAAGTACAACTTCTCCCAGATTTCGATGACCCCTATACTGAAGTCCAGTCCAACTTTGACGAACACCCTGAGTAAAAACTTACCCCCACAATGTAAACTAGGGCTCAAGATTTCCACTTCACTCAGCACGATGAGTAGAGTTGCTTCGGAATAACCACGCGGCGGCGATGGGAAAAATCGCT
Source organism: Orchestia grillus (assembly GCA_014899125.1). Classification (NCBI taxonomy): domain Eukaryota; kingdom Metazoa; phylum Arthropoda; class Malacostraca; order Amphipoda; family Talitridae; genus Orchestia; species Orchestia grillus. The sequence continues at coordinate 8,718 of VOMN01055337.1, forward strand.
GGTCGCATCTTTTTCCTAAATTTCGGCCCGTTTCAGGTCAGTGAGGTCAGTGGCGCACGCGAGGAGCGCCTGCGCGGCCCGACGTGTTTTTTCTAGCTCGTAAAGTTGCACTTTTAGTCAGCTTTACGAGCCCTCCCTGCCCCTAACAGATATGAAAATGTAACGAAAAAATTTACGATCACGCATTAGAATGGAGCATAAATCGGGGAGATGCGCCGTTCTGCAGCTCGCCTCACTGTTGAATGAAGCGTGTTGTTGCGTGAGTGTTGTTGTCAGTTGGCTGTTGTTATGTGTTGTTGTCAGTTGGCTGTTGCTTGAGAGAGCACATGATGCACTGCCCAAAAGAGAACACATGATGCACATCCTAAAATAAAACACATGATGCACAGCCCAAAAGAGAGCATATGATGCACAGCCCAAAAGAGAACAAATGATGCACATATTATTTTGATGCTTGTGTTGTTGGGTTGATGTTGATTGATATTTCGTCCACTAATTATTTCATTATAAGAATTGGGTGGCACTATAACTTTTTCATACCTTCTATTCTTCAAGAAGAAGGCCCGAGCGACCCCTGTTGAGGTGGGTCTTACGAGGGCAACTGTTGATCCGTTCGGTAATGAGGAACTCTAATTAGATGAGGATTTTCAACTAATTACTGCTTTTACGTACGTAAGGAGAGAAGTCGACGGGAAGCTTCAATATTATACCTCAGAATGAAAAAATGGCCTACCATTATACAATATTTAGGACGTGTCAGTGAGTACCACGTAGCCGTAACGATGATCACTAAGTAACACTTCTAAGTGGTCTAAGCTCTCTTTAAGTCTATTTAATGGCACAGTTCTATGAATCACATCGAGATAGTTAAATTTTAGAAACACGTGAAATACTGTCGAGATACAAAAATGTTACGGGATCAAAATATAATTATCACGTTTGATTTCTACGCTACTCTCGGGGGGCGGATGGGGGGGGGCTAATTAGGAAGATATAGAAAATAACAAAAATACTCATCTTATGTAGATGCGTAGACGTCGATTAACTCACAACACTGAGTAAATATAAGCGTTTTAGATCACACAAGGTTCCGAAAAATTTAGCGGAATGTCAGTCTATTCGTATTTTGTTTCTCAAGCGGCTTAGCGCTGGTGTGGAGACTCAGATCCCAGGAGGCTTGGAGACTCAGATCTCAGGAGGCTTGGAGACTCAGATCTCAGGAGGCGTGGTGACTCAGATCTCAGGAGGTGTGGTGACTCAGATCTCAGGAGGCGTAGTGACTCAGATCTCAGGAGCCGTAGTACTTAACGCAGTCTTTGAAAGCCTAAATCACACGAACATTTGTATGTGTCGCGCACAACGTAGCCGCCTATGTTGCTCTAGGCGTTTTCGAAGATGTTGAATATTGATGAGGCGGTCTTCTTGTGAAGGGTACATTCACTGGCGAAGGGTCTGCTCGAGAATGTTGTATTCTGAATAGACGGTCTTTATTTAATATCTGCTTTACCCGACGTAGATGGGAACTTTAGTAGATGTTGACTGTTTATGAGGCGGTCTTCTTATAATAAACGCCTCCGTTGACGAAGTGGGGGACCTATGCAGCCCGGTGGAGATAGAAGTCTTCCCTTCTACATCTCGCATGTTGTTGCTGACTTACAATTGAAGTGAGGGGAGTGTGATGAGGGTAACAGTGACACCGCGAGGGCCCTGCACTGTCTCACACGATACACTCTTGAATGCTCCTCGACTGTCGGTGCTCGCCCCACTGCAGCACGCTTCATTGGAGGGTAAGAAATGTGCCCGAACTACGCTTTACAAATGGGTGGAGTCTGCTTGTGACTGCTTTTTTAAAGAATTTGGGATTTTAAGTATAAAATAAAAGTTTTTATCTAAAATCACAATAGGATAAAAATTAATTCTAATAACGCAGATAATGATTTTATATGTATAACTTCAGATTAGGCACATAGACGGACATTGAAATGAACGCTTTCGTAGACAGGAGACGGGTATATCTCTGAGATTGCAATCCAACGCGATTGTTTACAGAGGACAGCTACTCGCCAGGTCGGCCTATGTGAGGAATATGTGATGCAAGGCTGCTTGGTGGCAGCGGTGGTGATGCTTGTGATGTATTAGTCAAGAGGAATTCTGAAATCTGCGTCTAAAGAAATAACTGGTTCTCATTTTTCATTTTTCATTTGTAATTTTTTTTTTTTAATTTTATGTGCGATTGCGATAGGGTTGATAAAAAAGCCCGAAATAGAGCACATAATGCACAGCCCAGAAGAGAGCACAGGATGCCCAAAAGAGAGCACAGGATGCCCAAAAGAGAGCACAGGATGCCCAAAAGAGAGCGCAGGATGCCCAAAAGAGAGCACAGGATGCACAGCCCAGAAGATAGCGCAGGAGGCTGCCGTGTCACCGTGCCTTGTTTCAGGTGTCATGGCGGCACGGTAGAAGGCAACCCACACGGCGCCAGCGCAGCGCTGGCATTATCCTGCACACCGAGTCACCAAATGAACAGGCCGACCTATACTTTTATCGGCTAAATTACCGCACCTCTGGCCGTAATTGAGCCTCTTGTGCGCCCCTGTCGAACACAGGCTGGTGATCTGGGCAGGGGTTGTCCATGGGGAGGGTTAACCTCTCGGAGGGGATGATGCAGCCCCCCCCCCCTCACCCTTTCCCCGTCCTGTTCCAATCCTGTGTGTGGATTTTATCATTTTACGCTCGGGAGATGCGCATAGTTTTGTAAATGTACTCGAAACGGTTATTTTAATCCTTTGGGTTGAGATAGCGTGCGTTGTTTTGAAGCTTGCTGGAAGCATAACTACATATGTTCATACTTAACACGATGACTCCGAAGTGGGTCATATATGGTGAATGCGATATCTAACCTAACGTAATGTAACCAATGCACTATCATGTATTTATATAAATTTTCGAGTTTTTGTCAAATTTGTGTTTATCAATCGTATAAGCTAGTTATGATTAGAAAGAAAATTATTCGAGTAGAGTAACCAAATTCGTGAAACCAAAATCCTTAATTTTTAAATTCACAGTAGAGACATTTGTCGGCATGTAATTTTACCTGTGTGAAGAATCGTAGTCAAAGTGTTAATTTAGTGGTTCGAAAAGTTGCAGTGATCAATTTTGGTCTCTAGGATGTGCAGTGAGTGTGGAGCGAGATACACAAACAGCCCATGGTGTTTCAAGACAGCCCTGATCGTTCCCCACCTGGAAAATGTGAACGAGTGATAATACGAAGCAAAAATAAGGCCGAGGCTGAGGTTTCACGGTAATTCTTAACCTTTAAATGGTAACCTCAAATCTAAGGTTATGTGAAAAAAAGGCTTAAATCTACAACGAAAAAGGGAAGACAAGCTACGGGGTATGAGGAGTTCCAAGGTTAAAGCATCGAAGAAATGAAGCCGAAATGAAGTAGAGGAATTAAAGTCGTGTAAGCAATAAGGTGAGTGTGGCTATGTTGTACATAAAGCAGCCTTGTCCTAGAATGGCGAATACAAGTTACGACTCAATCGCAAATCTACCGCGAAAATTTGTGAGGCAAAGCGCAAATTGAGTGAATTGCAATTTTTAGTTTCAATAATATTCTCGTGGATTAAAGACGCGTGAATTATGTATCTGTTTCCGAAAATGCTTACCGTTTACCCGACTGTTTCCAATTATGGAATCCAGGCACTAGAGAAAACATCGTGAAGCTGAAAAGTGTATAACGTAGTTTCACGGCGAAGATTCGTAAGGTCCAAGGGCTGGACTACTGGGAATG
>VOMN01055338.1:0-19789 GCA_014899125.1 Orchestia grillus
TTCCGTCCGAATTGCATCACAAACAAAAAAGCTTCCAAAAAGCTAGGACGGACCCCTTAATAAAGTTCGTTAGATTCCAAATATAGTGTTCTTTACCATACATTAATTTACCAAGTTTATGAATTTTTTATTCGTTTGTGTGACCATTCATTAACGCACTACAGGAATTAAAAGAAAATTCTACGGTATATATTTTTGAGGACCGTTATTTTAAATGGCATGGAGACGCTAGTATGCTCATATTAACAGCCCATTTGTCAAATTTATTGGAGTAAAATTTGTGGAAATAGTTTACTTCGAAGGATTTGTTTCCGTAAATATTCTGAAAGAAAAATTTTCTTCTTACCTAGACTTTAAAATAAAATTCATTTGCAAACTATGCCATAAACAGAAAAACCCATCATAAAAGTTGGTACCTCCGCGTAGATTATTAACCCCTGCTGATAAAACTTGACCGTTAGAAAATATAGACATACAGTGAGCCGTTTGTACCTTTACGGTGAACCGAAACGCGGTTCACCCATTACTTAGAGCACACCATATTAATCCTGCACGCGAGCTGAACTGATAGTTGTTCTTCTTAACACAGTTTTTTTACTTCCGCTATCTTTTGTCCTCTTGAAAAAACGCATAATCTCGACCTAGTTAATCAAACTACCAGATAGTGCGTATCTGCTTTTCTACCTCAAAGCAAACTAAAGGCTAGAAAACTTACATTAATTAGGGCCTAGAAAATTTTGATGTACGAGGTGATAACCCAGAGCGCAGCAGCGCACTATTACCCAGCGAGTACATTGCAATAACTACATTTATATGTAAGATTTGAGAGCCAACATCGCTGAGAAATGTTTCTACATACATGCATACAGGTTCTGCTGTTTATGCGTGATGGGAAAAGTAGTTTGTTCAAATGACGAGTTTCAATATAGCGGAAGTTGAGATAACCCACGCGACAGCAGCCCTGGCGCTGGAAGGCTTTCACCGAAATGAGGGCGATCAGGCGCCAACGCTTAAAACTGAGAAGCGACCGAGGCGGCTGACTCTCATGACAGCTGTACAGGAGACCAACCATGAAGGCCTCGCATCGGTAACCGCTTTCAGCATGCGAAGTGAGGAGGCAGGAAGCTCGCGAGACACACAATTGGACGTGGGACTTGCAGGAGGTAATGCAGGCATCGAACCTGAACGTAGATATGAGCTCCCGTGATCGTACGTTCAACATCGCTAAGTAGCAATAACATGGTAACCTGCACTCACAATTTGAGTGCATGGAGATGGTTAATACTCGTAAGTTCGGTGGAACATAGAAATTTAGCTATCGAGAGAGATCATTCATAGTGAAAATATAGACAAATAATAATTAATTCTGCACTCTATCTAAGCGTTAAAGGTAAATATAAATATATTTTAGAGAAAGTAACTTGCATACAAATTAGATACAAGTTAATATGAATAGATATAAAAAGCACATTAAAGATAAAAATTCTTTTTTCTCACGCACCTCTGGTACTTGCCAGATTTCTTACGACATTCTGGCTCTTTGAGATAATGTAACAGATATAATAACAACAAGGTAGTTCTCCTTTTACATTCGTTCTTGGTGCTCGGGAACAACGCAGAGAATGCTAAGTCGCCGAAAACTCTGAATGAAAACCAAACTCCTTTTCCTAAATCAATTCCACTTGCACAAACGAAAATAACAGGCAGTGCGCCTTGATGCAGCTCATCAAAACGCTAATTAAAAAGCAGCTCTTTCACACCCAGAAACCCTGAGAGTAAAAGTCCGACCAAAGTCGTGAGAAATGACACAAGTCCGTACACCACATCAAGCCCTATCAAGACAATACGAACATGTAAAACACCATCCAAAGGCATTTCAAACGAATTAAAAAATACATGTGGACGTTGCATTGAATAACACCTGCGAGCATCCTTTTAATACACCGCTTCGTAGATAAATAACAGACTTTTAACGAGTCTGGACGTCCGTAAGTGGGCACGCGCGAGTAAAAGTTAAAGCCAATTTTCTCCTCGGGAAGAACGTGATTTCAAAAAACCCAGAGTAAACTTCGCCTTCATCATCATGAGTTGGACAGGTAGAGAACCGTACTTGAGTTGCTTATGAAATGACACTAATACGACAAAGTGAATGAAATGAAGACTAAATAAGTAAAAACAAAAGAATACATGCTAAAAAAATAATATGAATGGCATTGCTTCAAACATTTTACTAGTCTTTTTCTCATCAGTTAAACATCTTACACTGCATTTTCTCTTCAATACTTGATATTTCTAAACGATCTGCGAAACTGGACGTCAGATTTCGCAGTTTAAAGATATTTCATTTCTAATTCATACAACTATTAGGAATGAACAGGAATGCAGCAATATGTTGGCTGAGGGTGAGTTGATGTTGGGGAAATCTTAACCCACTGAGGTGCACATAAATGAACGAATAAATATGAGTAAATAAAATACAGCACTTAATCACTTGACAAACAACCCCAGAAAAGTAATTACAGGCTAGAAAAACGCTCACAATGGCAGGCAGCTAAAAAGTGGAGATACACGAACAATTTTGAAGCAGGTAATCACGGGATATGCTCCTGATCAAATGCGTAAAAGTTATGGAACAAAGCATTGAAAATGCAAATGTTATTACCCTAGAAACCAACACATGAGCTATTAAAACGAAAATTTTACGTGACAAATGCATGAGCGTGCAAGCAGAGCAAAAATGAAGATAATGAAATGAGAAGCTAGAGGATAAATCGTCCAGTAAGATATAAATAAGCAGCGTCGATGCGCGGGAAATGACACGAGACAAAGAAGCAAACGATCCAACCATGGTTAGGTCTCTGCTTCCAAGTTGTACACAATTCTGTGCGCCAAGCCGAGTAGCTCATTTGGTGCAAGTATGCACTCTTGGAGTGAAAAGAATAAGGTCAGAAAAATATTGAACAACAAAACAACGCCGCGAAATTAAAACAATTAATTATTAAGAAACGTTTGAAAAGCCCAGACTCTGAGGCAGGCTTTGTGGACAGATAAGTTCAATAAAGAATTATAAAGTAAACTAAAAAAGATAATATCAGGTCAGCCAGAAGTCAATTATAACAATACAAACTCTCACAAATTTCACTAGTATTGTCAGTCGGTTTATTGATGCATGAATGTTTTCTCCGTATCATGTTTTTTTTTAAATTATCACAACTACTACGACGACGGCGCTAAACCCGCAAATTGGGAACTCAGTTGAGAGCAACTTTGCACGAACACAAGGAGCTTTTGGCTCACAAACTGTACAAGAATTCAGTCAGCAAGTGGCTCTTATGAAATGTCAGCAAGTGACATTCATGAACTCTGACAAACTCAGTCAGCAGGCGGCACTTATGAGCTTAGTCAGCAGGTGGAACTTACGAGCCTAGTCAGCACCAGGTGACATTTATGACCTCAGTGAGCAGGAGGCACTTTCGAACTCAGTCAGCAGGTAGCACCTAGGAACTCAGTCAGCAGGTGGCATTTATGAATTCAGTCAGTTGAAGGCAATACCAAAATAAGTCATTTATGCTTCGAAATGTCTGCCAATACGGCTCGGTAGTCCATACACTGGAGTGTAATGAGGCACACTTCACAAATGCTCGACAGTCCATACACTGGAATGTACTGACGCGTACTTCAGAAATATTCGACAGTGCACGAGCTGGAATGTACTGACCTTAGGAATGCACACACTGGAATGTACTGAAGCGCACTCCAGAAATGTTCCGCAGTGAACTTACCAGAATGGACTAAGGCGCGCTCCAGAAATACTCGACAGTGCACAAACTGGAATGTACTGAGAAACGCTCGATAGTGTGCACACTAAAATGTACTGAGACGGTCTCCAGAAATGCTCGACAGTGCGCACATTAAAATGTACCGAGACGGTCTCCAGAAATGCTCGACAGTGCGCACACTAAATGTACTGAGACGGTCTCCAGAAATGCTCGAAACCCCGAAACGGGCAAATTATTCCAGGCCGTTGGCAGGTTGTAGGAACAGACGCAGGGCGGCGGCGCTGCGGCGGAGCACGAGGGGTGTTGGCCACGGGCCAGGTTGTGGTGCAGGGAGCGTTGAGGGAAGGGGAGAGGGATTGAGGACTGGCCGACACAAGACAGACATTGAGGGATAAAGGAATAGATGGAAATGCGGAACAGCAGAAGGGCAATGGGATTAATTCAAATACTAACAGAGAGATTAACTATTGAATTCGAAGGACAAACTACAAACAGCAGGATGAGTAAACTGGAAGTGTGCATAAACACGACGCGTTGGAAAAGTGATGCACAAAAATAATCTACACGAGTACGGTCAAAGAAGAAAACGAAGTGATGGGTAACCGATCCTGTTAATCGGAGACAGCTTAAAATATGGTCGGATTGAAAGTAAAGGAAGGTATTAAAAAATTTAAAATATATAGCAGTAAAGTATTAATGAGTAGAATAGAAGAGGAAAGAGGGAGGAAAAACTGATGCGGATGAAGAGAGAGGGACAGCGGAACAAAATGATATTCAGTGAAGAGAGACAGAGAGGCATCACAAACCTATGAGGAAAGGTTCACACAGACGTATAGCGTTTGTTGAAAAGCGTTCGATGAAGAATATGGTCGAAGCAGAATAAAACTTGAGCAAATAGTTTTCTAATTATATTATTTTCCTTGTGGGGTCCGTTTTCCGGGGACACCCTGTATAACGTTAGGAACTGAAAGACGAACTAAGCGAAAATAAAGAACAGATGATACAGTATGAATGAAAGGTTATTTGAGGAAATGAGAGAGAGCGTTTTGTCTTCTTTTCAAGCATTCTTCTTCATGTATGGATAGAAGGTCAGAAATTTCTTAGGTTAGGTTAGGTTAGATTAGGTTAGATTAGTACTGAGTTCTGTGGAAGAAGAAAGGAAGAACGTATTACATCTACGAGATAAAAAAAAATTAGAGCATATTAGACAAAATATAGACTAAATGTGTAAGTAAAGAAAAGCATGACGAATGGATTGAATTGAACACAGAAAGAAAAATCAATTAAGCTCGAGGAAGGAAAAAAGGAATAATTAATCTCGAGGGAGTGCAAAAAATTTAAAGCCAAGTACAAGACACACTACAGGTGCGAAGATCCACGTCGGGGTGACAGACCAGGAGTATGTGGAGGGTTGCGAAAAAAGAATAGACTATAATGGAGAATGGTCCACCGTAAACAGTGGTAGGTATTTAGAGCACACAGTCTGAAAGAAGATACTGTTATTAAAAACGTAGTAAACACAAAATAAAATAAAACGAAACATGATATATTTGATGTTAAATGAAGATTACATACAATAAACGAGATGAAATGTCAACTAGAATGAACATGATCAAGAGAAGCATAGTCTAAAGCGACCGAGCACCCTCGAGAGACCTGAAAACCGTAAGGCAAGAACTCTGATAAAATAAAATGCGAAGGCAGCACAAATATTTGCTGGAGTCGCACAAGTTGAAAGCAGGAGGCAGCGGGGATACCTTGTGCATGAGACGCGCAAGCGAAATCCCATCTCTACTGAGGTCGGATTTATTTCTTTTAAAATTGCCAAGAATGAGAGGCAATGGTAAAAATAAGAGCAAAAGTTCAATAGAAACGTACATCCCACACAAGGAAGAGTAAAATTTGCTACTTATGATTCGAATAAACCTTAAAGAAATCAAAACGAATCGTCTAAATTTGATCGCTGTTGGACAAAGTACTAATTAATTCAAAAAAATTACAGAGGAATTTATAATAGCCGAGAAAACTTTGTGATTTTATATTAGACGCTTAAGAACTGAAGAGAATTAATAAAGTACGGTCAATGGTTCATATTAATGGCTGATGCGCATAATTCATTTTCGAAAAGAAGCAATATCAGTTACCGATAGAAGTGCAAATAATAAGACCATTAAAACATGGCCGACACTAGCAAACACTAATACTCGATTTTTTGACCGCATACCGATTACACGAAAATGTGAGTAGTGTCAGAAACCAATACGAGAGACTCGTTACTCTAACATCCTCAAGATTCAAAGAGGGTTATTGAAAGAGCCAAGGTAGTTCTATACTACGGAACGAAAACTACCTATTTCAGTAACATGTCACAAACTGAAGCACCATTGTATCATTATCAGCGTCTTCAAGCAAAAACTTTGAAAACAAACGCGGCGTGTCTCCAGTAGTTAGGCTCGAGAACCGCCCTAATTCCAAGGTAACGATAAGTTTCCTAGGCGCTCTTGATAAAAATCCTCTTTCAACCAAGGGCGACGACAGGAATTATATTCAAAGTTGTGGGTAAACCCGTAGAATTTTTAATGAAAAAGAATGAGATACATTAAAATCTTGGCAAGATTGCGTAAAGAAATCATGTGCAGCGGTAGCAGTACAGCAAAGAGAGTGAATTACTTAATTGGAATTCCGTAGAATAAATTAGTTTTAAATTTCATATTAACTTAAATTAAATTATTAATTAAATTAAATAAATATTAACATACTTATGATATTAAATTTCATAAATAACTTAAAAAATACATTGCGTTTAAAACAGGTTCCCAAACAAAGAATAGAACTAGGAAATAAGAGCAAGAGAAAAATTACATTAATAAAGAAATTTTACGAGAGAAAACTGCGCATCAACTATAATGAGTAGTTGATGACCTTGACAAAGAGTATTTGTAAAAATATTCAAAAAGCTGATAAACTTTTAGATATAAAAAGACATCACACACAAATCCATGGAGGTAGGACAACTCTATGTAAAGAAATATATCATTGCGAAACATGATTGAACCTCCAGGAACTATACAAAAGGAGACATCTAGAAGTACGGTTCTTTACGGGCAGTCCTACAGACCAAATGATGGGAAATCTGGAAAAATGGCACAACCTTTGGCAGGACGAAGAGGGAGAGGAACAGTTCCCTCGTGGCTTCCCTCTTCAGCGGCGGGGATGACTCACCACAGCCAGACGGAGCACAGCGTCCTCACAAGGCAGCGCCTTCCCCTCGTGGAACATTTCACCTCACCCCACGCCGGCCAGGTAATAATGACGGCACTGCCATTCAATTCAAAGCCTTGGCATACGAAAGAAACTTGATTGCCGACAACCAATTTGCACGAAATGACAAGGTGAGTAGTAGGCCTCAAAGCCGAGCTTGAGAGGGCTGCAGCAATAGAAGGTCGTGTAGGGGAAGGAAGATGGCGAGCAGGAATGACGACCAAAAGTTCACAAAACAACCGAATACAGTCCGAACATTGCGAGCTTTTGAAACGAAAGAAGGTACCTGCTGCTCTAGTATAATTTCCCATGAAAAAGAATAACCATTTGACAAACGAAACATTGCATTTTAAATATCATATTCACTACATGACATTTACAAATGTATTTCAAGATACAATTTTCAATTTTGACGGAAACTGTCATGGATAAGGTTCAAATGAACTTGCAAATAGTTTTATTTTCAAATATATGTTGTGAAAGGAGAAAGAATAATTTAATTAATTCATACTTTACAATCAAATAATTCATGACAGAGGGCGTAGGGTTTGATAGAAAATTTCAGGTTGATGATCACACTACAGACCTCATTTGACTACACTAAGAGGTTGTCTCCATCAACCAAAGTAACCAATCGTGAACCTATAAACTGGTCTAATTCGCTTCAATGATTCAAGTAAAATCTACTTCACAGTCGACACTAAAAATTGCTCAAAGACTGAGGGAAACTGTGGTAGTCCACATTTAAAAAATAATTGGAGTGCAACGTTAGAATAGGTTGCCGAAAGCAATATTTTATCGCGTCTCACAAATGTATTGTAAAGAATTAGGCTAACAATGGCACTCTGTACGCAGCGCACAGGCTTCGATAGTATGAGTGAAGATGGAAGGTTATTGGCTCATTTTCTCAACTGACCTTTACCTGTCTAACTTTCGCTCACTGTCTCTCAAGTTCTTACCTCTTGGGATATTTTCACGTGCCTTATAAAAAAAATAACTGGAATATTTGCATAGGAAGATGTTAAACAACTTTTTTGGATTATATCTCGGGAGTCATCAGTGAAAGAAGAATGGAAGCATATTTTTTAGTACAGTTGATCTCCACTTTATGAAATTCATCAGATATACGATGGTTAGAGCAACTAACAATCGATTCACGTATACGGTAGAATGCCAGGCAATCAAGAATCATCAATATACAGCACTATGTAATAAATGAACTAGAAAGCATTCATAGTCTTAATAATGATCTCAGGGATATTTATATCGAAACGTAATCAAACGTTAAACCACTAGAATAAAACAAAAAGAAGAAATACTGGAGAACCCCTCAGGGAGAGACCGAGCGTAGGCGTGTGTTCGGCATTCACGAGGGGTGTGAGGGAAGAGCGAGGGTGGCAATTACACGAAAGGACACTGCGAGGGTAACTGCTCAGTGAGGTGAGGGTAACTTATCGGGAAGGGCGGTCCCAAATTACGCCCAAGGCCCACTGCAGGTCTTGCCTCCTTCCTTCTCGCGCGCAGTGCAGACGTCGAGGTGTGAGGCTGTTGAGCTGATGCTATGGACCCGATGACCATAACGCATGATTCGACATTGCAAATAGGCCAAATACTTCTCTCGTTTGTGTATCTAAATAATATTAAAAGCACAAAACAATGATAGAAATAAACGAAAGAAAGACTACACTCTATCTAGCTAGTGAGTGCTTCTAGGCACCATCTTCAGTATGAAGGAATAAAAATGTGCTGTCTCTAAAATAAGTAATCGGTCTTAGGGCAAAACAGTTTAAGTATTTCTATAGAAAATTTTAGAACGGTCTTTCTGAATTTGCTAGAGATAAAAAAACTGACAATTTTTAAGTACTGGAGTTGTTCATATTTTTAGGCATTATTCTCACGAGGTCCAGCAATTGTAGACAGAAATTGACGCTTCAAAAATTCTCAACATTGAAGAGAATATTAACATGAAGTTATGATCCCAGAGATGGATCAGTCAGCAGGCTCCGCGGTTCGCCAGATCGCCGTCAATGTTATTATCCCATCAGGGAGGACCGGTGGGTTTCTCCCTGAGACCGGGGACAATTATATATATAAGGGTCAAAATATTGATCACTGTACAGAAGGACTCCTTCGCGACCGCTGGCATCACGTGTGCATGTCAGACAACAATATTCTGCGAGTTTATATGGTCATTTGATAAATATTTGAGTACGTATAATTAGAGACTTGAAAAAATGGTAAATATAGCTTCTGATAGCTAATATATATGTATATCAACATACCATACCTAGTACATGTCTGCTCTACATGGTCCGTATATTTTGTGCAACAATCCAAGCAACTACTTAGTCCTGTGCATAGCTTCTATTTCAATTCATTTTTCAGTTGGAAAGGAAAACTTCAGGAAAAAGCAATTAAAATATTCACACATTGTGCATCAACAAAGAATCGGAGTTAGTAACTGGATAATACAGCGTAAACAACATTAACGCTGTCACGAAATTCCACTTCTGTCGTGTTCCTGGGCTAATGCCATGCTTTCTTATTTCTATGTAACACAACAAAATGAAAAAATTTCTGCACTAGAAGTTCGCGTTTGCCGTCCGGTCAACGAAATTTTCAATTTATCTTTGTTCAGTATAATACGAATAATAAACACAATACACGTATAATACAAAAGCAAAGTCGGAATAATGGGCAATTGTTTCTACTGTTTTGCAATAATGGGACTTAGGAAAACACCTAATTGTCAGGAACAAAAACCAAGTTACACACCGAGCGTAATACACAACAACAAATAGACCTCAGCAACACGCATTCACTCATTGAGACGCCCCCGCAAAACACGAGTGTTCGCACAACCGCTGGAGCCCATGTCCGAGTATGTCAGTGATCTCACGGTCAGAGAAACAGCTACTTCATGTGTGTGTAGCTCTCGCTGTTATTCCACTGGCACGGCTTGTTGGGACCCATCTCACACAATCTGTGCCTATCAAGACAGAAATCATGGCCTACCACTTATACTTTAATTCGTACTGTCTCAGATGCACACTCTTGCATTATTTGCGGATGCTTTTCGATTATCGTGCCTTTTACTCATTTTGCGGATCCATACCTCAATCTCAATATGCCCACATTTACTACACATGTACGTTACTTTATTTGGCACTTCACTCGCTACACCATGCTTTGTGGCACAGTTTTATTTCCGCTCTATGAAACTAGTTCACTCTCGCCATACTTCTCAATTATTCCGCGACTTTCATTTTTTCACTTTGTCACCCTCAGTCTTCGAGCTGCCGCGTTAGAACAATCCCACTCTCGCGTGAACTTCGTGCTACCCTCGAGACGAAACTTCTGGATCTGAACATCAATTTCAACACACTCCACACTTGTGTCGTTCTCCAATTTGTGCGTGACTTCCTCCACGCCATCCAAACACGTACATAGAATGCAAATCGTCCATGTTTTTTTGCTTACCTCTCCATTTCACGTCAGATTCACTCCTTTTTACCCCAAACATCTGAAACCTTAGCTCTCACTCACATGAATTTTCAAATATAATTCTTAGAACAAATTCAGCACCAATCTCTTTGAATTTCCTGCTGAATTTATTACTGGTGATGAATACATAATTAATCGAAGAAGAGTAAGGAAAAGCTGAGTTCATGGAGACAGTCATCCTCGTCAATGAGATGAGGACGCTTGCCACAGGCTCTAACAATCACTTGTCTTACTTCTCTTATGAAACGACCTCGCACACCAGAACAACCAGGATCACATCACACAGCTCTGTCTCAATCTAACCTGCACGGCAAACCTATCATTCACCTTTTCAAAAACAAAATAGCGAAAAATAACAAACAATATAGACTAAAAACAACGAAGCCAAATAAACTAAAAATTGCCGAGTGAAATCCTTTCTAAATTATGTTTGCATAAAACTGGATAAAATGAATTGAAAAGACAAGAGACAAGTTCAAAGAACGTGAATTTTACAAACATTCTTTCCCAGCTGATAATTTCAAGTTACATGTTACAACTGACAAACTGCAAAGATAGACCGAAAGCATACGCTTTGATGAATCGCTGGGTACCAGAATATAACTTAACAGTTAGAAGCAGAGTGATACTATAATGAATAGTAAAACAGCATCACACCGTCATGTAATCAAGTACAACGCATACTCACTCATAAATATCAAAGTTCCGTTTTAACGGTCAATTAAGCGAACTCACTACCAGTAACTAACCGAATGAGAATAATAATAAATTTTGGAGGCGACAGCACGGCATCTCCGCTCAGCAATGGAAGAGTCATTCCATAAATTTGGAGACGGGAGCAAAACTTCAGTGCTTCGTATGATAGCGACGTATAAAAACGTCAACGGAAGCACCATTGTAAAGGGGACCAGACGCGGTCCCGCCTCTCTTCTCGTGTCCTCTTGTCTGCTCGGCCATCTCCGAACCCAACAAGATGGATAACGCATGGACAAAACGTAAAATCGTATTTTTTCTTCATCGTAATTTCAACGTACATCATGATTCTCCAAATAGTAATAAAATTTTCTAAAAACACAATGCGTAACCGCTTCCCTTGGTAAGATCTCGAGTGACATGAACTAAAATGTTAAGTCAAATTGAAGCTACGAAATGAAACAAAATACGTAATCATACTAATAGCTTGCACTGAAATTAGTTCTGTCATTTGTTTCTGAATGGAAATATTCTGAGGCCGGCAGCAGCATCTCAATGCATTAACAGTCGACCCTACTGTACAGTACAGGAGCTCACTCAACCGTCGTGTACCTTACCTTGCCTTTGTAATAATACTCGTACAACTTCGGCACGATCTATGTGGAAGGCTTTAGCCTCTCGGGGAAACTTCAGACATGGAACGGTCAAACCTGCATGTAGCAACTACAGTTTCACGCTTATATGTACGCCTAGGCCAAAATAAATAAATAAAATTCAAGGCAATAAAAACCGAGTTACCATCAAAAATTCAAATTTGTCTCGTATATTAAAGGCAATAATTTACTTGAATCCAACAAATTATTTAGGATAAACTTATTGCGATAAACGTATAACAAAAGCTACTCCTGAGTAAGGTTTCTAGGGCTTAGTTGAGCATTCCCTTTTCCAAACTATAGTACTTCTAGAGATATGTCTAATTCTCAATACCACCTAACGAAAGATATTAACTAAATCCATTCAACAACAAATGAGAGTTCTCAGAACACACATTTTAATAGTATGTTCTCAATTAAACAAATTTTCGCTCCACCACGAACATTGTTAGCGGGCTGACGAATAAACGTAGTCACCACAAGAAACAGAACATCAGTGTTCCACCTGCCAAGCAGCGGAACCCGAACGTGACTCTTCCAGATAGGAACCTGGTCGACATAAAAGAGGAGTCACTTAAGACGCAACCCTGAGAGCAAGTTAATCGATAGCTCAAGCGATAGCGATAGCTACTCCATCGATCTCAGGACACTCCGAGGAGCCTGCACGTGCAAGTTAATACGAAACTTTCCAGCAATCAGAGAATGGTCTAACGCCATTCAGGAAGTTAGGCATACTTAGCTGACGCAAATACGACCGACTGGTCGACGTGGATGTAACCATCACCGATCTTGGAAAAGCAACTGTATTTCAAGTTAATTTAGAAAAATATTAATAACAGTAACGATGACTTAAGAAATAAAAACATTCTATAGGGATTCTTTATACATTAGGATAAGGATATATCAGCATATACTGGGAGAAACGTTTATCCTCAGGAGAAATGCATTACAGGAGGAAAAATTTGCCAGTTCTTCCGCTTCAGCGTTTAACACTTTAAGTGCGGTTCTCCACACAGGTAAATTTATCGCGTGACCACATGTGGGACACGTCGCGCTTAAAGTGTTAAGCCAATAATTACCTAATGAATTAGAACTCAAAGTGCCAGAAGACTTTGACGCGGCATCGCAAAGATTAACCCTGTCCGAATCTCTACCCTACTACACATGACTATGTGGCGTCAAAGCTCCTCAGGAATAAAAAGGAAGGAAGCTTGCCCACAAGCGTCTTCCTGTACGATCCACTCTCAAATAACGGCTAGCACGATACGACACATCACTGAGAAAACAATCTCTTCCTTTAAAATAGCGTTACAACACACCAAAGTAGACATACTTCTGCAAGTATCCACCAGTGACATGAAACGAAGGCATTTCTAATGAACGCACTAAGATCTTATAATTTAGGTTGTTAGAGAAATCATAGCTAAAATTATGAGTAAAGATATGCGTAATAAATGTTATTGATGTAGTCCTTGAGAGTTTCAGGTATTAAATCGATTTCAATTTCTCCCGTTCAAGAGCTCATGACATGGCTTGAAACCTAAGCCGTCTGTTGCAAAATATACGAGACATGATAAAAGGGGCAAACACACTGGTGTCGACAGCGCTCGATGGAACCACTGTCTGGAGAAGCCACTCACCACTCAACAGCGTTGCAATCCGTGAAATGGAGCTCCATTTTGGCTTCATATCTTAAATGAAAATCATAAGACGGCAGCAGGACGTCTACTAAATCAAGACGATGAAAAACAGCGCACAAAAGCTCAGATTCTGGGACGACGAAAACTATGGAACACCCTCGGTCTGGGGAAACACATGGGAGGTAATTTCAACGAGATGACATGAACCAATACTTAATACAATGCTCTTAAATCTCCCCTAAAATGATCAAGGCTAAGTTAGAACTGAGAAATGAGGCTGATACTCGCAATCACTTGCTACGTTGACTCCGATTCTCCACACAGGTAAAATTACATGCCGACAAATATCTCTACTGTGAATTCAAAAATGAAGGATCTAGGTTTCACAAATTTGGTTACTCAATTAATTTTCCTTCTAATCAGAACTAGCCTATTCGATTGATGAATACAAATTTAAAGAAAACTCGAAAATTTGTATTTATACATGATAGTGCTTTGGTTACATTAGGTTAGGGTAAATGATCGCGAGTACCACATATGACCCACTTCGGAGGCAAAGTGTTAAGGGAAAATAAAATAGCTAGGAAGGACGGGTAGGGTAATTACGAAGTCAAAATAGGTAGGAAAGACGGGTAGGGTAATTACGCTTAAGGTAAAATAGCTAGGTAGGACGGGTAGGGCAATTACGAAGGCAAAATAGCTAGGTAGGACGGGTGGGGCAATTACGAAGGCAAAATAGGTAGGAAGGACGGGTAGGGTAATTACGAAGAAATAAAGTCCAGAATTTGCTTTTGTCCGAGAAAATAAATTTGAAAACAGAACACTAATGAAGAGAAAAAATTCAGCACGTATGCAATTTAGTTGAATAAAAATAGTGGCCAAAGCATTTCGCGAGCCTCAGCAGCGCCACGAAAGACGGAGCAGCGAAATGTGTCCTAAATTAAAGCATGCGCACGCATGGAAAAAGGAGTTTTCTTCAAATGAGTTTAAGTTTGACGCTCCTCTTGCTACACCTATTTTGTATGTATATACGGAAATTTAAAAGAATTTCGATATGATTTTTTATAGAAATACACACAACAATTCCGAACACAGACATAGTTTTCACTATTCAATATAACTAAAGCAGGCAATTGTCTCTTTATTCCCTGCAGAGGATTAGCTTAACTACGTAGCGCACTTCACAAAAATGAAACTTTAACCATGTTCCGTTTCATGCGATCAGTTATACAAGCTAGAAGCTCCTAATTTCAACAATACCTGTTCCCACATTAAAAACAACGCGCGAAGTCAAAATGGGTGTATCTGCATTGGATACCGAAATCTTTCACGCGCTGTCACAGGATCTTTCCGACGCGTTGAAAAAACGGTCTCTCTGTGTGTTTAATTTTTCTGCATCGCAAGCCAATTTTAATTTTTAGGTAACGACGATTCGTCTTATTAGAGAACTATGTAATTTTCAACTGACAAATATCAAAGTGTTCGAATACATATTAAAGACGTTATATCTGTTAATAACAGAGGTAAAAATATCACCACATCCGAGGATTAAGTCAAACTGTAACTACATTTATTCACCAACTATATCGTAGAACAGTCAGTAAGTGTATTTTACAGGGGTCTTGCAAAAAAAATTAAATCAAATTTGAACCGATTTTTAAACAATACCAATGGCTATCACGGAACAATATAGTAAAGCAAAACAATAAGTCAAAACTTTGAAAATCGCTTTTTACAAAGATGTAAAGTTCGATTTAAATCACTAAATTATTTCGGAAAAATTAATAGCATCAGGCAACTGAGTATTTTATTGAATGCAATTCTAGGAAAATCGCCAAGGAAAATCAACTCTTATCGGGCTCAAAAGGCCGGTAAAAAGTAATCTTAGTGCACTAATAAAATACATTCAAGAGTGACTGGCAGGAGAGGTCGGACGTTGACCTATGAGGGAATCTTTGTCGACGAACGTCCCGGAAAAACATGCATAAAGAAGGGACTTCTGGAGTCATTTTCATAGCGAAGCGAGTCGAAAATAGAGTAGTTTGGTGTGAATAATGTTCAATATTTGAGACAAAATGGCGGAGCGCAGAGATCTGAAAACACCATTCTCACAGGAATGAACTACAGACGATTTATTACATCACGGACCCCGCTTTATCCGTTAGGCATTCGCTCGCTTCACCGCTCTGACGGAATTGGGAAAAAAGAAATATTTGAAGACACGCTCCTTCAAGAGATCTTAAAGAAATGCTTGCGAGTTGACCTTGTCGAACTTGAAGGTTGCAGCAAAAAGCGACACCACGCATAAGTCGGCATTTTATAATGATTAGTTTCACAGGACCAACAAAAAATATGTTCCAAATTTCCCTCGTAGTCTCTAGACCTACACACTGCCGAAAATTCTCACTGCGGCCGAGAAATCAGTGTCCGCTATTCGGACACGTGGAGCAACAAAAGAACCAAGAGCATTCAACTACGCTCGGGTTCTATTGCACATACTCGTAACTCAGAGAAAATTATGACAAGAACCTCAGACCGTCTGAAAGCAGATACATCATACAGCTATCGCAATTTGTTCCGTCAACTAAATTAGTTGTTATCACTCGTTTATCCCTATTATGCTGCTTTTAATGTACTTAGCTCAATGATATTTGAAGGTTGGAAACAGTCGCTGTTCCATATCGAGAATTTCATTAACTCAAACAGCGAAACTTCTATCACTCTGTAGCCAATTAAGTATTATAGCTAAACTGACTTCGATGATGGTGTGCTCTATGAAAATAAATGAAAATTTGCATCGATTCCGCCGTCGATGAAATTCGACTGTGAGGAGGAGGCACTATGAATCTCAGATGGTTCACTAGTTAACAAAAACGCTCTTCTCTTCAGCACTGTTAGTACCCAGGCATGAACTAATTAATTAAACATCGGTGGGTAATAGCAAATCAGCCAAATTCATGATTATCTAAACTTCATAATCCATTTTGACATACATAATAACAAATCCCACACAGGAGTTGAATAGAAAAACTGTTTCGTTAACAAAATCTAATCCACACGGTCAACTAACACCAGTTCTAAATAGGCCTACGCAGCTAATGAAATCTACACGAACGAGTGCTGCCGTACTGACGCTGGCGAGCTCGAAGTTCACGTTTGCCAAGTCCACACAACACTCAGAATGGCACGGACTTATGAGCACTGGTCCTGTCGAGGGAAATGGCATGATTACGCATGACGAGCCCGCACTTGACCCAATTTCACTGCTAGAGATTGTAACATTGGGATTCCGCATCGATTTCATTTTCCGGCATGCGTTGAATGGTAACACGCCATAATTCTTCCTTAAATTCACAGATGCTGATATCGAAACGTCATCGGGAATAATGATGACAACGGAATGCAAACATAATCAACTCACAGTTTTCGAAGAGGCGACCTTTTCACAGCATCCATCTTAGTGACGAAGGAGTACTCTTCAGATGTAGAAGGAATTTGGACCACTTAAAAACTTGACAATTTTACATCATTTTACTTGAGTATTTGAACGTCGAAGCACAGACCTCTGAATAAATATAGGTGAAATTAATATTAATCTTGGTAACCAGGGCAAGTGAAGAAATATCAATTTAATAGCGCAAATTTTACATTTTAAGTAGCATACTTTTTGGTATTCTAAAATCCTAGTTTTCAAAATGTTCACTATAAGAACTTTCAGATTTCAAATGCACTGAAATTTGGAGTTCAGTGCCACGAGAAGTAGCACGTGTACAACACCAGCTGATCGTCGGTCCTATCCTAACGGGCGGACTATCATCGCCTTTCACGATCACGTAGGTCACTATTACATAACGTCAACTTCATGAGTAAACATATGTTAGAGGAGAGAGGTGTATCAATAAGTAATCACTATATTCTAAAGATACTTCTGCTTTTCAGGTTCGTTTTGGTAAGCAGTTGGACCTACAAGTCATATACAAGTTCAAATTTCCAGCTTCGCAAACAGGTGTGACACCTGAAAGCCGCTTATTACACCGACACTCATGACCGCCTGTCACTAACTGACTTGCACACCGAGTCCGTGGGACACTGCTGTGGGGCCGTTCGAGTGGCCAGGCAGGAGAGTGCAGAGTTGTAGAAAGATCTAAGTAAATATTCTGTACTCATCGATAATGAGAAGCCTATGCTAGCCAATTTGACCGACAGAAAATAGTGAATGACTGAAAGCTTCATGAAGATAAAAGGTGCCTCTTTGTCATCGAAACGCTTTCTATTTATTGTATTGTACGTGAGAAAATCAAGAAGTTGTACAGAAATTTCCTCTCAGTCAGCAACCATGAAAACTCTGTGGTGTTTTTAAGCTGTCCGCATCCAATCCAGAAAGACACAAGTTATTAATGCAATGGTTGAGTGAACAGGTGGTACTCTTCAGATGAATGAGATGCATGCAAGGCAGCCATTCAACTATCTCATGATTTTTATTTGTCCAAACTATGAAAAGGAGTGTTGATTCAAGCTTCCATGAGAATAAATTGGCTATGCAGTCTCTCTTCTTTCAACCATGCATTTATATGTTTGAACATTTTCTAACGTCGCATTTAGCACTACTTTAATTTCTTGTCCACTGTAGAAATTAAATATCTCACACTAATTTTCTCTTAAGTTCGTTTTAATATCCTCGTTTGATGTCACATAGTATAGACTAGAATTTTATTTAATTGCATGAGTAGCGAGCGTATCATATCCGACGATCTCTACGGCAGCGCAAGTGCAATGCACAAGTCTAGCAACAAAAAATACGAATTCAAGTTTTTTCAACAAAGACGTATTTTCCACAGCTATCACCGTGCACTGTTGTTGGTACAGTGACGCAGTGACAGGGTCCAGAGCCGGGATATTAGGAGTTTTTCCAGCTGGCGGAGCGTCCAGTTGCCGTCTCACAGGGAATAATACTGGTATACGTAGCTTGTACGCTGAGTTATGCATCCGGCACAACATCAGAAATGATTTCACGTGGTTTAAGTTCTCTAAATTGGAGGAAGCGCATGAGAATTTGGAGACTTAAGCCCTAAACATACGGAAAGTTTCACAGGAATTTGAATAGGTAAACTTACGGATGTGTAGAAAAATACTGTATTCTCTTCTGCGACGAATGCGTCTCCGCGATTAAATTTTTTAATATGCGTGCCATTTTCAATTCAAATTGAAATAGTGTCATAAAATATAGAGTGAAATAATTTTAAAAAATCACCGTGTAATTTTACAGTGCCAACAACAAGCATTTTAAGCTCACTGCTTGTCGTGACTAATCAGATGTGAAGCGCTGTAATTTGAGCATCGTTTGCTGCGACGATGAAGTAAGAAACATGATATACTTTGTTGTTGACACGGTATGCTAAGTTATTAAACCTATTCCAGAATATTATTTAGCAGAGGAGAATAAATAAACTTCGATAATTAAAAACATTTATTAAATTTTCACAGTAGATAAAATAAGTTTTCTCGATTTGAGAATATAGCGTTGATGTAAGCTATTTTTATTTTTCATGATTTATTATCAGCAAGGCTTACGTAATCATCGGCACTGCGCGTCATGTCTAATTTTTCTTTAAAGTTCCCCACCAGCAAACAAATCGCTAAAAACGCAATTTTATTGCTTTAAAAACGTAGAAGCAAATTTTACTGCAGTAATTAAAAACGTGGATCTGACAACTGATCAAAGAACAAGGCTCCGACCAGATGCCTATGTTGGTGGCTTTCATCCGCTGTGGGAGTGCACGCACTACATCACACGAGTGCTGCGCCCCAGAGGCAGCAAACTTCTCCATGACAGAAGCAGGAATACTGAACGTATTGCTCCTCTGCACAGCCAACCCAATTCTCTGCTATAGCCAAAATGTTTCCTTGCGATCATCGGATACCTCCGAAATGCGACGCCCGATCTCCGTCCCGAACTTACCTGTCATAACACCATAGGTACCCGAAGGCTCCAATGCCAGCTGCTTGAATCTGTAACGAGCTGCCAGCGACGGAGACGTGCGCCTCTTGCTGACCTCCGCCGCACCTGCCGCGAACCCAGCAGACAAAGCCGAACTATGCACGGGAGATTCGGCAAACGTGTCCACGAAGGTTGCATCCCTGCTATGGCACCCTCCATCAGGGAAGGGAAAAACTGTTACGCCATCAGGTCTCTTACCATCTCCCCTATCAACCCAAAACGGTTCCAGAATAGAGGGGATACCAGCACTCTGTAGTGCCC
>VOMN01055345.1:0-39409 GCA_014899125.1 Orchestia grillus
GGTCAGCATTGCTACGAGTGGTCAGCATTGCTACGAGTGGTCAGCAGGGGGAGTGACGAAGAGCATGGAGACCGCAGAACAGCACGGGGGCACGTGCGGCTCTGCACTCGAGATAAGAGGCCCCAAGAGGTCCCAGTTCCCCAGCCCCATCCCCTCAGGGGAGTCGCTAATGGCTCCATGATAAGCCCTGCACACGACAAAAACTGCAGCCGCCTGAAGAAAAGCGACGAGAAAGGCGGCAGGAGACGGGACAAATTACAGCGCTTGTGGGACCTGAGGAAATCTTCCATATGCAGAATTTGAGGGATGAGATACAAGATCTACGAGTTATGGAGTCGATGTGAGGAGTGTGAGGGATGAGATACAAGTTCTACGAGTTACGGAGTCGATGTGGGGAGGGTGAGGGATGAGATACAAGTTCTACGAGTTACGGAGTCGATGTGAGGAGTGTGAGAGATGAGATACAAGTTCTACGAGTTACGGAGTCGATGCGAGGGATTGGAAGGATGAGGCATGAGTCCTACGAGTTATGGAGTTGAAGTGAGGGATTTGAAGGATGGAGTACGAGTCCTACGAGTTACAGAGTGTGACACCACGGATTTGAAAGATAGGATGAAAGTCGTGAAAGTTATGGAGTGTTGTGTAGAGACTTGAACGATAGGATAAAAATCGTACAAGTTACGGTGAGAGATGCTAGAGATTTGAAGGATGTACTAAGAGTTGAAACAGTTATGGAGTGTAATCCAGGGATTCAAACGATGGGACAGTTGTTGCACAAATTGCGGAGGAATTTAAAGGATGAGATACAAATTACACAGGTTTACGTGACTGATGCTAAGGATTCGAATCCATGAACTGCAAGATATAAAAGTTACGACGTATGATGCGTAAGATTTAAGGGATGGATACAGATCGTGTAAGTCACCACGTTTAGCATGCCGAATATAAGCGATGAGGAAGTTATGATCGGCATCAGTCGAAATAAAAGAGTAACAAATCCCTTATCATTGTACGGCTTATGAGGAAAATAACAAAACGGAATAAAGTTTGATTAAGGTAATGATAAAATGATCACTCGACATGACGGAATAAGAATTGATTTAGGTAATGATGAAATGATCACTCAACGTACCGGAATCCAAATTTATATTATGAGATACGTGTTACATGTACGTGTTGCTATTTTTTGTTTTTCGCACACGTCTGATTTAAAATCCATAGTTTCGGCTCTGCTCATTCAATTGCAGCCATGAGCCCTCCATTCAACCTTCCATTTAGGTGCCGTTACGAAAGCGTGAACTGAAATGTCTTAGCTGTCAAAACCCAATTTAGATTGCATACCAAAGATATAAAATCGTGAAGTCACAACGAAATTTAATTCATGTTCGACCATAGGTTGGTTGCACGGTAAACAGACCTCTAAACCCAAGAGAGAAGCAAGAGAGAAGCAAGAGAGAAGCAAGAGAGAAGCAAGAGAGAAGCAAAAGAGAAGCAAGAGAGAAATAAGGGAAAAATCAGAGAAAAGCAAGAGAGAAATAAAGGAGAAAGAAGAAAAGGCAAACACAAAATGAAGGTTTGATACCAAGCGCAACCCGCAGCAGACGCACCTGTTGCAGAGCACATTTGCATGCAACAAATGCACACCACTTTGCACGAATGAACGTACCTGCAAAGACCCTACATAACACGACTCGTACCACATCCCCACAAGCACAACTCAGGGTGTTGGGTACACCACATCCACACAACCACAACTCAGGGTGTCAGGTGCACCACATCCACACAACCACAACTCAGGGTGTCGGGTGCACCACATCCACACAACCACAGCACAGGGTGTCGGGTGCACCACATCCACACAACCACAACTCAGGGTGTCGGGTGCACATAACTTCGACCATCGATCATACGACTGCAGTTCACAGCTGACACGCCGCCCGCCTGATCATAGCGCTGTCATTTTCTCTCGAAGCATATCTCATTTGCAGGCATAAAAACCTCGAATGGAAACCGTAATGGGCATCAAATCATCTTCTAACTACCTCGAGAATACGAATCTGAGCCATCACAGTGCATTAGTGATCTTCAGCATGAATAACAAAAACTACACCGTTCATCAAAATGGTAACTCCGACTGGACGTACAATTGTTACGAGAAGCTAGAAAGGCAAAAAATACATCTTGATATCAGGAAAATGATCTGCACACGGGTTTTTACAATGAATTATATGTGTTCGAATTTCAGCACCAAACTGAAAACTAGCGTTTTAAATATTTTATTATTTAATGGAATACCATGAAAGTATCAGAAAAACAAATCGATAAAAATTTACAAAAAATAGCAAATATTACTATTGCAGGGCTCAGTCCTACGTCGTTTTTTAGCATTATTCTTTAGAGGTGCTATACAGAGCAGAATTTTTATTTACTCAATCATTATTTAACCAGAAATTCAGCATGAGGGTAAATTTTAACAACTGAACCTACATACATCGCATAGAAACAAAACTTGCTGAATTAGGAAAATTTTATACCCATTGCAGGTATTTGAAAGTATCATTTTTCTTACGGTATGGGTAAGAGAGTGAAGAAAATTTCCATTCATAATAGATAAAAAAATAACATAGCACCTCAACTTGATGGTATATCTGTCTTCCTATTAACGTCTTCATTGCGTCTGTTACAAATTCGTTTATTTTTATTATTTGCCATTCATCTATTATATTTCTGAATTCTTCTCGAGCAACTAGAGCTGTACCTTATCAGCAGCAGCGCTGCGGTTGACAAAAAATTAACTGGCACCTAAAAATGATAAGAATATGTTCATCAAAAATGAATGAATGGGCTTAAGTACAGTTCGGTAAAAATAAAAATGTCATTTATCTAAAAAAAAAAATGATGCGACTGTATCTAATAGTGCCGATAAAATTCAAAAATATTATTACAATCACTGACATGGAATACGCCCTATAAAGCTCTACAGTAGTTGTCGCTAAGGAACGCTTCAGCGTCGCACGATGCGAACAACAAACAGAAAATTAACCCCATAGCACCCAGTGCTCTACGTGTTCAAAGATATAAATAATTTTGCGCAACTTAAATTCTTACTATTTCGTCCAAAACTAAGATGGATATGCGCACATGTACGTCAAACGTGAACGACTGTGTATTCAATATTCCATTCATTTAAAAAAAATATGTCGGTCTTCTAAGGCTGAACAAGCAATTTCCTCCCGAGAAAAGCTCGAAATGTTACCTATCTGCCGAGAGAGAGCGAAGTGTTGAAAGCAAACAATCTTTCATGGCGACATCAGTGCGAAATGGGTACAGCTGAATCCATTCGTAAGATGAATCAATCAATGAATTTCCCGTACGTATGACATCTATTGAAAATTTAACCCTCTAAGCCCACTGGAATGTCACACTAATACCACATGTATCCAGCAGAGTATAAGCTGCACTTGATAGAAGAAATTACCGTAAAGAAAATAATTCCCTAACGTTGAAAATCTATTGAGAACATGAAACACCTGTCAATGTATTAAGAACAGGATTCAAAAGAGAAACTGTAAGTCAAGTGCTGTTTGGTGTTTTGTGAAATCAATGCCATCTTGAATTGATCTTTCCAATCTTGAACGAATTGTATTTAGATCAGCTATAAGCGTGTTGACATTCAGTGCTCGAGACTTCGTCATTACTCCGATATCTTCATCTAAGCTGGTATGCTATTTATAGACACATGCAGCACAGGGGGGCAGGGCGCGGGGGTCTTGAAGCGAAACATGACGCGTGAAAACAGAAATGCTGAAGAACTGAGATCCAGATCTCGGTTTAGCCTCAACAAAAAGCTTTCAGTGCCTGGACATTAATATCTGCACAACTCTATTTTTGTTGTATTTTGAATATTTCGAGCTATGGCTTGGGATCAGAAGTACGGGTAGTTCACAGAACATATATTTGCTACAGTGTTTAAATATCGTAGAACAAAATTTATTTTGACTACGAGAAAATCAACTAAGCCAAAAAATGCATAGCACAAAAGTATTCGGCTAAAACCAAAACCGAGTCCTTTGTATTTAGTACCTTGACCTTTATTTGCAATTACAGCATGAAGACGATTATTACAACTGGAAATTGACTTTTGATACTTCATTTGTATTACCTTGTGCCATTCTTGCAAGCAGATAATCCTCAAATCGGCTCGTGTTTTTGGACTCAATCTATGCACAGCAGTTTTGAATATTCGCGAAAAGACACTCATTCTCTTTTGTGCTAACCACTCGTTTGTTAATTTAACCTTATGCTTGGAGTCATTGTCTTGCTGAGAGATCCACTCGCGCCGGCCGTCGAACTTCCTGGCGCTCGGAACCAGCTTCTATTCCAGTGTTTACCTGCTCATGGAACTGCCCATCTTTCTATCAGTGATGTGGAGTTCTCCACCATGGACAGTAAAACAATCCCACACCATGATGCTGCCTTTTCATGCTCAACGGTATGAATTCTGTTTTTGGGATAGTAGGCAGCCCTCGTTTTCCTCCAAGCATAACGAGCGTCGTTTCAACCGAAAAGTTTGATTTGGTTTTCATCGGACAGTGGAACCCGTTCCAGAAACTCAATTCCATTGTCAAGCTGGTCTTATCCAAACGTTAAACGGTTCGTCAAAAGTTTTGCTGTTAGAAGAGGAGGTCATCGTGGAGTGGAGGCATGTAGACCACTTCGATGAAACTCTCTACTAACCGTTTTTGACAGGCATGAACTCTGCGTGCCTCCAGTTCTTTCTCTAGGTATGTACGGGTTGCCATGGACTCATTCGTTACATCACGCAGCATAATATTATAATGTCCTGAGTGGCCCGTGATCTTGCGAGGAGCTCCGACTCTTGGCAGATTGGAGAGTGCCCCAGTCTCTCGATGCTTCCGAACTATTACCCCAACAGTCGAGTATAAAACCATAAGTTCTGCAATTTGCCTATAGGTTAATATCCCATTTTGAAGTCCAACTATTTGCTTTCGAATATCTTCGGATTTTCTTTTACTTTAGGTATTGTATTCACTGAGCATCCTTCAACAAAATTTGGAAAGACAATGCTTGTGCCTATCGTAGTTTGCATACATTAAATGTGCTCATGGAAGTTTCCGGACACTTTAAAAAACTTTCGTAAAAATATTCAAACTACAAAATAACAATGACTTATCATGACATCAATTTACGCCAAATACTTTTATCCCATATATTTTTTGGCTGAGTTAATTTTCTGGTTATCAGTAAATCTATTTCCGTTCTACTTAACCATTTTGGTAAATATGTGTTCTCTGAACTACCTACCAGCACTTTTTACTCCATACTGACCCCGAGATTTTCAAAATACATCAAAAATAGAGTTGTGCACGTGTCCAGATGCGGTATATTTCAGGAAACTCGAGTTATAAGGCATTCTATGTAACAGTAGTTTCCTTGAAAAGGTGATATCGCATGACAAGGTATTTCTGAGATGCCTTGTAAGAAAGCAAAACATAAAAAAATAAATCAATCTCGAGCGTCTTTTAGTTCGTGGATAAAGTAAAACCACGGCTGACAGGTAACAAAATATTTCAAGCTAAGCCAGAGAAATTTTCCCTTACACATTCATTAACTTCTTTACGCATGTTCATAACATCTTTCCCGCACACATGCAGCTTCAAAAAACCGTCTCAAAACTTAACATACTGCACAAGACTTGCATAAAACCAGCAGACGAGAACCAATGCATTACTGGACATTCTGCCTCTAGTTTTACGTCCCATCAAGCCCGCCAGTTTTCCAGCCACGCTTGCTCAGAACTATACTCAGAAGGCTTTAAAGGTAAATCGTACGACTCTATAAGCATTCAATGCAAATGCAACGGTGGAGAAAGTCAGTCTGACATTAAATAAATTTTTCATGGGCAGAGAAAAAGGAATTCGCAGTGACTGCAGAGGGAGGCAGCAGACGGAGCAGCTCACTCTAGTTGAGATAAACAAAGCCCTGTTACAAAAGAGCCTGACTTTTTCTTGAAGGCGTTTTTGTAGCTCTCTCCGGCCTCGAAGGCACGGAGGCCAAGTCTATACGCTGCGCACCCAAACCTGATTCATCTCATTCCTAGATGTTCAACTCGCGCTCCCGGCCCAACTGTAAAAATTTTGTACGTGTCTTTCTATCTCGAAGACTTAGTATTGAAATTTTGGCTGGTGTTGTTACTTCGCCTTCCATCTCTTTCGATTTTTAATTCCAAGGCCTTTAATTTTAACGGCAAAAATACAAATGCATCATATAATACACAGGCATGAAAAACAACATTTTTACTACTATATTGCAGGAGTACACACATACGCTAAGCCATCCCTATTCTGATAAAAACATCTTTTATTACCCCAATTGATGGTAAAAAAATACCATCAGCAGCCCATTTTCATTCCCATTCGTGCTCGAGGTTTTAAGCAACACATTCAGTGAACATACGAGCCCACAACTGATCTTAACATGCAGAAACGTAGCCCGTCCGTTCAAGCAAGCGACTGGAAGCTGGAAACTTCGATGACGCTAACTCGCATGTCAGTGGTTGTGCACGACGCGACCTCGTGAGGTTGCCTGCTGCCGTGCGGGAGAGAATCTATAGGCGAAGCATCAAGGTCACCGCGGAGATCGGTCGAAACCGTTCAGCACCTTGGTGTTCAACTGAACTAAAGTCGTTATCGCTCAACTCCAAGTTTTGGGGCCCGTCAGGATAACGCTTTATTAGATAGTAGTAGAAGGATGTTGGTAATAAATCACGAGAAAAGCTCAAGAATTTAAGAATCAACGCGCCCATTCAAAGGATGGATAAATGAGCAAATGAATTGCACGCCAATTTACACAATTTAATTTTTCTATGTTACAGTAATAAAATAATTGCATCAACATTCAAGTTATGCCTGTGAAAACAATCGATTTTAAAGAGTCGTTCATTACTTACCAAGGGAAATCATTGTCAGTTCTGATGCTGTGAGTGTCAAATACGATGAGTGTTAGATCTATTCTTCGACCGCTGTAGTGATTGTGGAGAAGCTTAGCCTCAACAGGTGACTAAACAGGCAATTGTAGAGAAGCTTAGCCTCAACAGGTGACTAAACGGGCAATTGTAGAGAAGCTTAGCCTTAACAAGTGATTAAACAGGCAATTATTCTGATCTTTCACTTAGCACATCTTCAAATTGTAGGGCGAACATCTCAAGCCACATGACACATCACTATAAATGAACATCGGCTGACTTAAATGTTCTACACAATTAGTGATTTAATGAATGAAATATGTGAAGGACTGTAATGTTTCGTCTTCTAGTTTTTCAGCTTAGCGCAAACGATGCATTAAAACAACAATTCAAATCTATCTTAAATATATTACAGGTTAAGGCACAAACACTTGCCTCACTATTAATAATCCTAAAATACAAAACAAATTAAACACGATGAGAATTGAAATGTTTCTATTCATCGGTTGCCAAAATACGTTATCAGTATCTCATTCAATACGAATTACAGCGCCTTAGGTACTATCATTTATTTTTAATTTTTCATGAATCAAAAAGCAAATGCACAAAATTAAAACCAATGCGGGCAAATAGCACACAAGATTTTAACTGAATGTGATTACTACTTCATACGCCATGGAAAATCGAGTATCGACCTCCCCTACGACACTGACTCCGGTGCAGATTTACCGCTTTTTCAACTGCAGTTTTAATTCGGTTATATTTATTTTTTTCATAGGCAAGTAAACGAGGAACCTCACACCTTTTCAATCACCGGTTTCACGTAATTATTTTCTGCTTTCAGCATTGCATTTATTTTATCAGTAATATTTTATTAACGAAATCCTTTTCCAACTTTGTCTCGTGCTAACGATTGAAGAAAGGAAACACTCAACGTTCGAAGGCGTGATGTAGTCATTAGTTTGAGTAAATGCGTCTGTACTTTACATTCTCTAGCGCGACTATGGCTATATTTACATTCGAGGTTAGAAGCCCTTTCGAGTTAAACAAAAATATTATCACTATGGAACTCGGTAAAGATTTAGTTCAAGGGGCATCACAAATACAAAAGAAAAAACAGTCCAGCAGTTTGCACAGCTCGCTGCAGCCTCGTAAAAAGACAGCATTAGCATCTCTGAGGGGCAAAAAAGTAAAATCAAAAGAAAAACGCAACAGAAAGTAAGACGGAACAAAAAGTAAAACGGAACAAAAAGTAAAACGGAACAAAAAGTAAGACGGAACAAAGAGTAAGATGGAACAAAAAGTAAGACGGAACAAAAAGTAAGACGGAACAGAAAGTAAGACGGAACAGAAACAAAAATCAGAAACAAAGAAAACAGAGTAGCTTGTCAGGTGCACGCAGGCTCTCCTGACAAGGAGTATGAGAAAAAAATGAAAATAAATACGGCCGATAAACTAACTGAGCGCTTCCATTAGCATCGGTGATTGTGTTGTGATATTGGAGTGCTAAACTCCAGAGTGCTGAATCAATAACGTACACTACAGGGATGATACTCATGCGTAGCATCCCGGAGAGTGTATCTTCTCATGTTAATAGAACTGAAACAAAGTAGGAAACTACTACACAAAGACCAAACCACTATGCACACAGAAGCCACGTTCCAGAAGCCCCGCACAAGAATAAAAAGAAGCATTTGGCCGGCAGAAGACGAACATGGCACGCCGCACAAAAATGTTTGTTCAGACCAGACCGAGTGGGCCGCAACTTGCGAGCTGTCGAACGACGGGGACAGCGACGACAGCGAAAAGATTGGGGCTGCGAAGAGTGAGCTGATCGGTCGTCAAATAACGAACGGTGGTGGAACTACGGAGCAAAAGCCAGACGGCTAGGTGCCTCCGGAGCTGCTCAGCGGTTCATCTGAAGGCCTCACTGGGCCGTCCTGACAAATGTGCCAAGTTGGGACGCAGTCTAGCAGCCAAACTCTTCCTCTTATTTCTTCTCTTTTGCCAACGAGATGAATCGAACACATTTTTCTGACAGTCACGCAAATGCAAGCGAATGGGACGGGCATTCTTTCAAGTCAGACTTCCATCCTGCTCGCAAGCAGCTCGTAATCGTCGCGCTCGGGTGACGCTAAGAAAATAGCCAAGGCTTCGGTTGCTCTTGCGCAACCCGATTGCTCTGGAGTAGCGTTCGGGCGACAAGGAAGTGAAATGTTAGAACGAAATGAGCTCCGAGTTTGTGCGCTGGTTCGTCTCTGATTTTATTGGACGCAGCAGGTATGAAGCTCGAGAAGCTCGAAAGAATAATATGCTAAAGTTCTAAACGTTTTTTTAATGTACATCTTAAGCCACTGTGAAGTACACCGCGCCTCAATCCTTCCACTCCAAAGAGAAATAATCACTCGTAAATTTTCCCTTAGATAAAAGGGTAACAATGTAAATGTGGAATTCTTATCACTCAAGACGACAGGTTTTCGGTTACGGCAAAAACATATACGCGTATTTTGTACGTGACTCGGATTAAAAATCGAAAATTTATGAAAAACTATTTTTTTCGACCATTTATTAGGTCATTTGTCTGATTTGTCGTCAATGAGGATAAGAAATATACGAAAAGTGTAAAAATATTACTTCCATACTCAAGTAATACAACTATTATCGGAACACAAGTCAACAATTACTGAAGCTCGTCCTCATTACTCATATTATTAGTCAATTAGTAGAACGATCCCTAGCCACATCAACGGCGACCACAAAAGAGCGAAAAGCAAGAGTCATTCAACATGAACTACAGGAACATGGAATCTAAGCACAGGAGTGTTCCCTCATAAGATTCCCTTTGCATAGAAAACGCACGCTAAAAAGAAAGAGGAAGAAAAAGTAAAACATATCTAGCGAAGAAGGTATGAAAACGGAAAGAATCAATGTGGGCACGAAAGATAAAATCCCCGAAAGCCTTTCTATAGTTATGGTAACCTAACAGTGCTCCACTGGCCTCTCCAGGCCCCGTATCCCACGAACTGCATGAGCAGCGCACAGTCCTCTATCGACCCACGCAGTTGCGAATCAGATCTACAATTTCAAGTCGAATGCGTGTATTCTAACACGTTTAAAGGGCATTAAAAACTACATTCGTAAAACACCGAACAATAGGTAATTTTAAACGTAGTTAGGAAGACGCGAAATAATTACAAGGACGAAATCGAAATTCGGTTGGTTCACAGTTGGGCACGCTTCACATAGCTCTAGTTCATCTTCTTTTACAGCGTTTCATGCATAAACACTGAGCTCCAGCATGCTGATACTTAATCAATCACGGTCGCTGTATCCGCTCACTTACATCTTTCTATCGTCGCGGTACTGAAAAAGGCAGTGAGTGATCGTGTCTCGTGAAGCGTCCTCAAATAAGGCGGAGTAACTGACCTAAACGGAGATACCGCCATCACTGTCGCTCCAGGGCCATTAAGAACAGGCCATGGGAGGTGCAGAGTAAACTGCAGCACGCTCACCATCCGTGATGCGATTCACATGAGGCTCAAGTTGGGAACAACAACCGAGCCTTAAACAACAGCTCGCGCATTATTGAACAGCGGGGTGTTGATGCCACGGTGGTCGAGCTAACAACTTTAGAAGCGGGAGCCACAAGGACGCTTTCATTTTCCCCGGTAGGCTAATTCTGCTCACACGCAAGCATTACTCGTTCTTCGTCAGGGTAGCCCCCATTTTTGAAAGTGGATGTTTCGTTTGGAAACAGAAGAAAATAAACGAGGACTTTTCCAGACTCTACAGGACAGTTTAGGAAAATAGCAGTTTACAGTTAGTAGTAATGGTAAGGATATAGAGCCTCAGTAACTCTGTCTCGCACCGAAAGAGAAGGAACCATTTAGCACGGGCCTAGGAGAACGGGGAATGTTTGCACAAGGCGTGTTCCACACAGGGTTTCCTTAGTATAGAAACACCAAGTTAAGAAGGAAGCGGAAGAAAATCTAAAGAATAATCAGCACAGTGGGCACGAAAGATAAGAATCCCGAATGTCTATCTATAGCTGAAGTAACCCAACAGTTAGAACTGAGTTTTCAGGAGGAAAACTTCACATATTCCATTCACTAGTAGCTACTTATCCTGCTGTTGTGCTCAGCTACAATCTACTTCATGTTTAGTCTAAACGATGAAGGCTATAAAATACGGCAAAACAAGATCCCTGATAACAAAATATATTTCATTACTGAAATTAATCACGTCCGCCTCGACGCCACCGTTCTCACATGCTGCACAAAGTTTCTGCCGCGCAATCGGAGTAAGTGGCCATTTATAAGGACGGATTCTTAACGCAAGAGAAAAGCCGGATGGACGGATGGACGGACACCCCTTCCCTAAACGAGCGTTGTCGTCTGCTCAACAATTTCAGTATTAAATGTTTATTAGTATACAGTACATACATAGCAGACATTCGGACAGGATATATTCAGTCGAGTTGGCGATGCGGAGAGAATGTGTGGATAGATCTGGCGGAAACTTCATTAAGTATCACCAACGAGTGAAAATCGATCGCGTCTCAAAGCTCTGGTTCTCATCTTCTTGTGATGTGCAACAACGATGACAATAAAAAATTTCGAGAAAGAAATTATCCAAATTAAAACGAATACGGCAAAATACGGGTCGGTATATTTCCTCTGGGTTAGTTTGGTAATCCATTCCAGGAAATATTCAGATGGAAGAGCTCCAAGGCAGTTACCCTGTTCTGGATCTCTTTGAGCCTCATTCCACACAGCACAAACAACTATGTGCGAGCGACAGCATTTCCTGCTTTGGGCTGCAAAACAATAAGACTAAGGAATATGTAATGAAGTTTAGTACCTATGTTTTCTTCCTGATAAAACCTGAATTACACTACTCCCCACCATTTACAATCATAGTAATGATACTAAAGAAATCCTACAGATAAAACTTTTCTTTTAGCAATATGCACTTTTTCAATCCCCAATTCAACTTCATTCATAGCTGTATTTTCAGTTTCAAATAAAAAATAAGTTTACGCAATTTATTAACAGACAAATTTCCCACTAAGCCAGCTATTTTGACAAACTTTCATGCAAGTGTCCTACCTACCTTGCTACCGTAAGCAAGCCTTCGTATTACGTGACGTTACTCCTCGGAAGAAAAAAACTGTCTTCAATGTAAAACACGTCAAGGCAAGATCTTCACTTTACGCTTTATCCTGAATTGCAAATGCTCGCCTCCTAGCAACAGTGAATATTCTTTCATACTTTAACGCATTTATAATATAAGTGTATAAATTATAAATTTACGTATAGGCTTTACGAAAGGCAAAAGCAATGCACAGGCTAAAAATTTCGAAAGCCAAAAGTAATTTCACAGCCAATCTTTAACCAAAACTCCTTTACATATGACAGAACGTAAGGCGTCAAGTAGATGCTGTTCTTAGACAAATCATCTTATTTATTATTATAAAAATTTACAGTAAAACACTCCATTTACACCGATGCTGTCATTTACAATCATAAATTGTAATAGTTTTTATTAGCTAGCATATTTTAAGTATGTTTTCAAACATCAAAAGTTATCCAACATTAAAATAGGCCACGCAAGATTTTTCATTCGCTAGGAGATGCATTTTCACAATCGGTCAAACATTTCGAAACGATCGGCATTTTCAGGTCAAACAGTGATGCCATCAGAGTAACGTCCCACGCCAAGTCCAAATAGAAAGCTTAACTGCAAATAGTCTGAAGAAGAAAAACAAAGTGTAGTGTGACGGCACACAACTCCAGCTCTCTGCAAATTTTTACAAGGAAGCTCAATTACCAGGATGCCAAAATCAAAGCCTACACTCACATGCATCACACCAAGAATACACATCCATACATGGCACCCAGAATACACATTCATAAATACACCCAGAATGTACTTGCACACGTCACACCCAGAATCACTGCCATCAACAAAATAGCCGTAGCTCTGCAACTCGAAAGTGCAAAAATAAGAACTGGCGAGTACCGTTAACTATATTAAGCATTTGAACCCGAAAATGGCCCATAAAACCCAGGTCGAGACTTTCATCTCGAGTACACGCTCGTCAAATACTGCAATGAAAGACACCAGGGGAATGAGATACTTTGCAGAATAGCTGAAGAACTGAAACAACAATCGTAAAAACTTTAGAGGCCCCGCGCAGATTCCATCAAATGCGCAGCATTTCCGACGTTTTGAGAGTCTACACTCCATAAAACTTGATGAAATATATTCTTCTTGCCTACACGGCGCAAACACGGCCTGGGGTAAGTGCAGACGTCTTTGAAGATCCGTCAGAGGAAGACAACAAATTGTATTATTCTGTAACCGTCAAAGCCAGGATGATTTCACCAATAATAAAAGATGATTTCACCAATAATAAAAGATGATTTCACCAGTAATAAAAGATGATTTCACCAGTAATAAAAGATGACTTCACCAGTAATAAAAGATGATTTCACCCATAATAGAAGATGATTTCACGAATAACAAAAGATATATGGATTCATGTTGTTCGTTGTAGAACGATTTTAACCATGAAGAAAAACCGGATTACAATGACGAGAGTCTCAGAGGTGGGCATCATTAAAATCTCATGCATCTGCTTTTGGGTCCAGTTAAACTTTCTACAATTAAAGTATCTTCAGGAGGAGTCTAATTATGGCTGTTACTCGTGATTGCCTCCGTCAGAGTATGAGATAAAACTTGCGAGGTTCTGAACACAATTTTTTTATCGTGTTCATGTAAACAAGTTTATGAGAGCACTTAATATCTGCACGATGCATTAGATGTTACCTCTGCGATATTACTTTTTCAAGAGGTAATTATCAAAATATGGAATGAACAAACACGAATGCATGCATATGTACCCCTAGCAAATTAAAAGCCAACGTTGATGCATTTCAGGACTGCGGTGAAGACTCAGTCAAGACACCTCAGATGAATACAACTCTGGTAAAATTTTCTCATTTTTACCGAACTTCATCGTGTTCAACAGAGCATTATCAAAATCTTTTGCAAAGCTACGCCGAAGGTTATCCGAATTTCCTTTTCTTGCGACACGAAATAATAAAGCATTAAAAATACTAATTGCAAACGTAATGCTAAGGGATCAGCCACAACAGAACAAGGATCTGGTCGGCTTTAGTTAATTCTACATCGAATGTTGAGTTGCCTTTGCCGAGGTATACGTCAACTCTTTCTGAACACGTTGACTACCTACTACGAGTTACCTAATAGTAGGCAATCTATGGAGTTTTGCCAGATTCGAGAAACTCGTAGTAGATTTATTTAATTGCGACACGCTTAAACCTTTTGACCAATAGAAGCAGATCAAATCAATGTCCCGTAGCAGACGACGTGTCAAGCACGGAACCTATTTCCGAAGAGACACACAATGAAATTTGCCACAGTATCCTTGTCAACCAAAAAACGAATATACAGAAAAAAGTCTCGTAATTTTCCACTATTGGGGAACAACGGTACACTTTGAAAATAACAAGGTCATACACGGAATGTTTTTCATGGCCTACCGAAGAAAGATGTAAGGTCAACAAATATTGAAAAGCAAGGTCGAAGAAGAAAAATCTATCGAAAAACTTACTCAAAATGGAGTCTGCCTTCCAACATTAATACTTGATTCTCAAGGTTACAAAATACTTCACTTCCACGTCGAAAATTCCCGCTACGAGCTCATTAGTCCTAATTGACGCTCGCCTGAAACGAATTAACTTCGGACTAGCAGTCAAGATTTTTCGTTTCAGTTAAGAGGGTACGACGCGTCGTTCAGTTTTTATGAAACATTCTTATGAAAATAACTCGTATTTTTCCTCTCCAGGAGCCTGACTGGCAGTTCCACCAACAGGCCGAGCTGCCGGAGCAGCAATATTTGATGTTTTCAGCCGTCGAGCTCTCGGTCGCTGCGTCTCGATAAAGGCCGCAACGGATGTCATATTTGCAGCTCTTGAAGAAACTGTCTTTCTGAAGGGAAGAAGACAAATGTCTGTTGGTTTAATTGAAGCAGACGATCCGTATTTCAGCATCGAAAAACTAAAACGCATCCAATAAGAGACAAGAATGTTATGGAGTTTTTCCTGAAAGCAGTACATTCTTTACGTACAATCAACGCCACCGAAAAAAAAGGTAATCAAATCAGGTTGAAAACATTTTATCTGTTGAAGCTCGGGAGTTACTAAAACCAAAATTTCTCACGAAGGAAGAAACTGTCACGCGTTCTAAAAAATGGAATCATGCAAGTTCCGTTTCGAATCACAGAAGAAAGAAGAATGATGAGAAGACGGGGACGGTGGCAAGCCAACTGCCCACGCCACAACGCAGCTGAATTTCGCCTCGGAAAAAAAATGCTTCCCACTTCCGACTCGCTCCCGTCGGTGCTTTATTTCCCAAGTTGGAATCATACTGAATGAGCTGACGGAGGGTAAACTGGGAAGATAAAACGAAACTCCCCGTTATACTTGTGCGAGATCATTTAAGAAACTCATTTCGAGACGCATCCCGTAAGTAGAAACTGCTACAAGAGGAACATCAACAAAGAAGGGACCGCTTTGAAGTAGAGAAAGTCATTCAAGGGCTTTAGAGTAGACGTATTTTCAAGTTTGAAATAAGCACCTAAAGTTTTTGAAGATTCAATTGGGCTGCAAGTTTCTGTACACATCCCCCTAGCATATTATCGGTATGTCATTAAACTGAAATAGAAGTTCATCTAACGGTAAGGCGTATCATTTATGGATACCCCTCAACAAGCTCAAATAATTGTCATCCGTTGGTCCCCGCCTATTAGTACCAACTTAATGAAACAGTGAACCATTTCGACAGCGTTATGCATTCCGTTCCCTTAAGTTAAGTGAGACATCATGCACAACCTCATGCACCACTCATTCGTTAATGCACAACGCATTTGTTGATGCACCACTCAGTTTCTGATGCACCAATCAATGTTTTATATACCAATTAACAGTTTATGTGCCACACACTAACGTTTTCTATGCGAATTTTCCAACATAACTTCTCAAAAGGCTTCGTATGAAAACAAAAATAACTTTTCTTAGTATCACAGACACGGCGACTAAAGGGGCTGCGTCGCCCTTAGTCGGGGCAGAAACGCGGGAATAAATAAGAAAAGTTTTAGCGAATTCAGGACACGTCAGTAAAACACATTAGCCTTTAGAGGTGGCAAATATCTCGCTAGACACGCGGGTCAGAGTGTGCAGCGATTAGACCGCATGCAGCGCGCAGAAAGCCGCTTCTTGTCAAGCCGACAACGACGTACTCTACGTATGTTGAAGACCAAAATTTATTACTAAAGCAATCTTACGCACACATCGTACGGCGGGGAATTGCTCAATATTTTTAGCAGAATTGTGATTTCTACGTGCTGTAAATTAATCTATTAATAGCACACGATTGCACTGCACGGAAGATTTTATCTCCCTTATGGTAAGAAACGATTCGAAAGTCAGTGCAGTAAAGTTTGAAGAGGCAATAGTTTACCGCCATGAGTATACTGGGCGTTCAATAAACGAAATCTTAGCTGAATACTACCAGGTATCCTTTATTTTTATAACGGAAATAAACATTAGACTTTTTTGTTAATGTCTAGCTATAATTCAATTCTCAGGGAAAAGTCACCCATTTCAACGAATGAAATAAATGCCTCATAGTTAATGACACCGGTATTAGTTTCAATAATACATCTTCCAAATTCGTCACCCCTTTTTAACCCATGCTAAATATGGTAGTTCATTCTGCTTTAGGACAAAAATTTAAAACGTTTCGAAAAACCTTCTCCTACATGAATCTTTTAGCGCGCATTAGCTCAAATCAAGTAAATATCAAAAAGTGTGACACAAGCCCAGTGAATAATAAGTAGCTTCAGTTTCCAGTTGAGATCAATGAATCGACTCAAAAATGGTTCTCGCCCAAAAATCACACCAGGAACATGGAGCACCACAGTTTAATGTCGCTTCATTTCGGTCATGCCGCGTTAAAACCATTTACCTTCTTTAGCTTTCAAATATTTCCGAATGTCCATGAGCCGTCCCAGTAAGCGAATCGCTCACAGTTCTACAGCAATTTGTTCACCGATGTTTTCGAATTTTAATAAACCGTAGTATTCAATTGATCATAAATCACGATTAATATTGATCGTTCACATAGTTATTCAAAACGCGTACTCATTGAATGATACTTGTTTCCAAAATCCCTCCGTGCACCTGGTTTTAGAGCAAGTTCCATCCGTTTTCATATCGCAATATATTGAAACGGGACCTATATATATATATATATGTAACGAGCTGTCGCTGTGA
Source organism: Orchestia grillus (assembly GCA_014899125.1). NCBI lineage: Eukaryota > Metazoa > Arthropoda > Malacostraca > Amphipoda > Talitridae > Orchestia > Orchestia grillus. Next base: position 17,347 of record VOMN01055345.1, read on the forward strand.
CCACCCGCAACGAGTTATAAAAGACAACGAAATGGTACAGCCACAATGTACCGTCAGCAACTGTAAACTAAAAGTCTCACAGAGCTGCAGAAATGAACAAAGCGTCGCTCTTGATGAAGGCAATGCACACCCACGGAGGTGCGCCAGAACTGACTATGCTAAACCGAGGATTTTCGCTCTGAACCACACTTTCCTCTACCTAACTCTCCGTCTGACTCTAACCTCTCCCTCCCTTTCATCAGACGATTGTATCAGAAAAAACTCTGCATTGAAGAGATTGATTCTAAAATGAGCTAAAACTCGTCTTCGAATTGGAAGAAAATTTGTGACAGATACTCCAAAGATCTAGAAAACATGTCAACCATGATTGTCGATAAATTTGAAGATTATATGTAAGGCTAACATTCAAATAATAATAAGTTTACGTCAGTCTTATATATAATCGAAAGTATGATCAAAAGTGATGTTACGACTCGATAGAACACCATCAATACCACTGCGAAATGCATTTTAGAGGCGTCGAGACGTACAAGACGCACTGTGACCCTGCTGTAGTCTTAGTATTTTACTAAACGTATTTCAACCTGATATTACTGAAAGATACCAAAAATTTTGTTCTTTATAAAAATTATGCATGAATATTTTATTTGTGAATTTCCCTCTTCACTCCGATCAGATAAAAATAACGCACGCGCAATATCAACGAAACAGGTGTAATAACAACGCACGTGCAAGATCAGCGACACACGCCCAAGATCAGCGACACACGCGCAGGATCAGCGACACACGCGCAGGATCAGCGACACACGCGCAGGATCAGCGACACACGCGCAAGATCAGCGACACACGCGCAAGATCAGCGACACACTCGCAAGATCAGCGACACACGCGCAAGAGCAGGACGTTGCCACCAAGCCTCCGTCTTCTCCATCGAACGTAAAAAAAAGAAAACTGACGAAAAATAATTTCGTTCATAGCGTAGTTACCTCGCGTACATAAAATAAATACTCATCTAAAGAACCTGGTTTTGGTGGAGGAGCGACGGTTACAGGGTTGTGTTCCATGCCTGCGAGTACGACGATGTCTAGCTCAATACTGTAGTCAATTCCATGCAAATAAACTGGTGTTTTCCGAGGGAAACTGAAGGCACTCCCCGTTGGGAAGCGAGTAGTCCTATAATAACTATGATCAACAGAAGCACCTGAATTCCCCGATTTAACTCAATGAAATACTGCGAAATAATTATCTAACCTATTCCAAGAATTCTGAAATAAATCCAAGGGTACAAAATGACGTTTTTAACAATTCGTTCTAAAGTTGACATAAATTCTTTAATCATTTTCGTTTCGATTACAGACGACGTGTGTAGTAAGAACATCTCTAGCTCTCATTTATAAATCAAGTCTTAAGAATCATCAACAGACAAAATCTATCTTGCTAGTGATAAAATACAAGTTTTCTGACGGAAAGGCTAACAAAAAAAATTAAACCACCTGGCCTAATACAAGGGGTAAAAAAGGTTAGTACGTAAATAGAGTAACTTTTCCACCCGAAATCATTTAACGGACAAACATAGCAATGTCAACCGCACGAACTCGAGAGCCGAGTTCAGTGAAATTAGCCGGGAGTCGAACACGAGCGCGTCGGACGGAGCTTTACAAGAGATGTTTGCACTTTCCCCGGCCGTCACACACACTCGGTGCCTCTTGACCGCCACCCTAGACAAGCAAACGAGCTGAGTCAGAATGTGCATCGCCCAGAAGCCGGTGTTCCCCGTCCAGTGCTCCTTCAGGGGCGCCGTTAACGAATATTGTCAAGAGTTGTCTGCCAGCGTCCTAGGACTTCCACGCGAGTGGGGCCCATGGAGCATCTCTTTGCTCTCAAGCTACAGGTTTGAACGACGTTCTTGTCCGTAAAGCCGACGTCCAAATTACTGATACACACTCTAACGTATCACTGATGCGTGTTTGGTTAAAGAAATCGTTTTTCTCGTCAGTAAGTACGAATTGTCAGTTTAAAGAGACTCTAATGCTAAGGAGCTCCTAACTTTCGAGAAGCACCAACAGTTGCAAGCTAACTCAAGAATTTCGTTTTCATCTGTTCACGAGTATTAGAAACTTATTCCATCGTTCGACTGCCTAATGAGCATTCGAAGAGAAAGAAATGTGTAACATCTAATTTACATTCACAGTTAACAAAGTAGGACTCTATGAAAGCAATGTTAAAACATCACTTACGATTACATATTTCACTCATTTTTCAAATTTACTCAGCTTTTTCCATTCCGAATATGTTTGCATTCTTCAAAAAAAGCTCTAGTTAGTATTCAACATTGCAAAGAGAGGAATGCGTGCTCACATATGTTTTACTGAACTTTGTGATTATCTTCACAGAACCTTGCAAAATGTTTTCCTCCAAATCAACTCTTCCTGAGTTAGATTGCTAAGCAAAAACGGCCTCGGAAAGAAACACCAACAGTAAAATTTGTTTCCGAGATTTGCAAGCGGCTATATAATAAAATTCCGATTCTCAAGTAAGCATGCGAATAGAAATGACAAGTGGCAGGACTGAAAGCCCATGTAGGGCAATATTTTTGGCCTATTTCTGGCTTGCTTGCTTGCTTGCTTGATATTGTAAAATTACCATATGAACAGATATTTCTTTGATTTGCGATTCTAGCATCGAGCAAGGGGGAAAACGTTGAAACTTCGTCTAGTAACCGGTGAATACGTTCTTAAATGATAAACGCATACCCCACAAGCCCTAAAATAGTTGACTATTTCACTGAGTTCAATAATGGCCGAGTTTGGTTTAAAGTCAAATTTCAGTTGAATCCGATCCCAGAAGCTTGAAGACGAGCAACATCATGGGCGAAAGAATGATAGACGCAAACAGCCCAGTAACTACTGACACTCGAAACAGAAGTCAAGAATATCAAAATATCAAGAATATCAAGAGCATTTTGCTACAAGAATATGATAGCAGAAGCCTTGGAACGACGTCGACTCCAAGGGTTCGTAAATGGCTGGATCTAGAAAGTTGATTGTGATCGAATTTGACTCCACGTCGGGTCTGAAAATAGGTGCACAAGACGCCAGCTGTTGAGGAATTTCAAGCAACCCCAGGGACGTAGAAGTGGGAGACTCCGATAATTTCAACCCATCTCTGATGCCAATCAAGTTATAGTAACTATTCACTTACTGTCATCGGAGTTACGCTCTAAAACATGAACTTCTGTTAATGGTTTGTAGTTGCCACTGTGCTCTACATACGCAGCGCACTTCTATTCCTGCAGTTTGCTTCCATCGCATTGGGTTCAATGCTCAGAGCCCACATTTACTTCACGGAGATTTCGAATTCATATTGAAGCAAAGTGTGCGGTCACCGATGGGTAGAAGGCTTAGTGACATTTATTTATGCATGCGCTCTTTCAGAAGTTACATCAATGTACACCCATCGAGAAAACAAGTGCAGGCTTCAATATTTTCAGTACCAAGTTTTCTGAACATTATCAAGGTCTCTAGCACGTGAATAGGAAATTTTCCCTGCACAAACACAGAGCTACGATAGGAACTGATAGATTTTTGGTTTACAGATCATGCACTGAAACTTATTTTTTTAACTTTTTAAGTATGCCATTGCACTGACTGTAATTTTTACACGCCGTTCTTTTGGTTGTACAAAAACGAGATGGCTGCAAATTATCTCATGGTAAGAAATCCCCGTGGTTCCAAAATTTCGTCACTGCTGAGGATGTTTGTCTGACGCAAACAGTAGGAGGAAGGCGACTATAAACGGAGCAGGCAAAATGCTAGCGACAAGATATTCGCTCTGACGAGAAATATTCTCAAATGAAGGTGAACTTTCACACGAGAATTTTTTCCCTCTGTAATTTGATGGTGTAGACAAACTGGCTGAAGACCCATAATTCTAAATTCACAAGCAGTAGCTAAGACAAAGATGTGACACACTTAAAGTAATTCTCTAGCTTACTAATGAAACTTTGTGCCTAGAAATTCGCTTACTTGCTCACAGAAAATATTTATGATCATACAACAGACGCGTTAGCCACGGCACCTGATTGGCAGCCTAATGGGGGCCTAAAATCTTACCGTCTATTGGCTGACGGAGGAGAGGGCAACCGCACTGCTGAAGCTACCTGCAGTGCGTCAACTCCTTACTCGAGAGCACCACCGTCGTTCCGTCTGGAATAGATAGCAAATTATTTTCAAATTGTTACGGTTCATCCTCAAACTTTTGTTTTCAATTATGCAGCGATAATTTTTGTTCCCCGCGAAACAAAAATTTTTCGCGGAACCAGGGTTGAGAAACGCTGCTCTCGAGACTGAAATAAGCATAAATCAATGTGATTCTGTAAAGGAGAAAGCAAGAAGTCACGGAGTGCAAAAACAAAAATAAAAAAGAATTAATTTTAAGTCATTTTCGCCTTTCATGCCTACTTTATTTCAGTAGAAAAATGTAGAGGCACTTTATAATAAATTTACTGTTGTTACAACTTCTGGTATAACCTTCCTTCCTTTGTATTATTATCATCATATGTGAATCAAAATAAACGCTACATGTTAAAGGGTCGAAAAACATAAATGCGTCCAAGTACCTCACTGTCACCCACCATCTATGACCGTCTGGAGACTATCGTCTTTGACATCCTATTTAGGAGAATATTGATTTCACAAAATCATGTACGATCTACAGTCACAAACAGGAATCCACATTGTTCTGTTGAATTTTTCCGTTATTGATTTGACACCTGTTAACTCATTCAAATACATTCCGACCCAGTTCAATAACTGAGAGCAAAACCCTTATTAACAATAATTTCATGTAAAAGTTTTTGATGGTTTACGACAAGGTTCTTGCATATACCCTCAGGAATATTGGGCCACTCTTCCTTCGCAAATATTTCAAATTCTTCAATATTTCCAGGTTTCCATGCGTTAACGTTTTTATTGAAAAGTCTCCACAAGTTCTCGATTGCATTCAAATCATGGCTCTCGCGTGACCACCGAAAAACGCTGAAATTAGAATATTTCAATCATTTCTTCACAGATACGGCCGTGTAATTTGGATCATTATCGTGTTGAAAGATCCAATCAAATCCGAGATAAAGTGGTTTTGTTAAAAGTTTCAAGTTCTCACTAAGAATTTTAATGAACTAATCCTGTTTTTTGTTCCCTCTCACCTTCGCCAGTTTTCCTATTCCATTGGCTGAGAAGCAACTTCAAAACAATAATTTTCCACCGTCATGTTTTACAGTTGTAACAGGGTTTTTTTGGTCAAAAAGTTTCACATTTTTCATCAAACTAGAGAAACATCGCTGAGGCCGAAAAGCGCAATTTTTGTTTCGCTCGACCAAAGCACAGATGACCAGCAGCTTGGATCTCCATTCCAGTGAGCCTTGGCAAATGATAAACGAGCTTTACCATGTCTGCTCTGTAGGATTGGCGCTGCTCTTCGGCTGGAACCTCGAAGTCCCTTCTCTATAACGCTCTGTGAAGGATAGATTTTGAAGTGTTTCTGCTAGAGTTGCTTAGATTATCTAGGATTTTTCTAGTCTTGATTCTAGCGTTACTCTAAATTTCGCTTATTAGTTTCCTGTTCAGTCTTGGAAAATTTTTTGCCCACTTCCCCGGTCGTCAGTGTTTTTTGTACTTCTTTACAATGATTTGATCTGCTGATGCAGGCGCACTAAATTGTTTCGACGTGTTTTTCAGCCCTCACCATTCTTGTGTGCGTCTACAAACCGCGATCTAAAATCGAAGCAGAGTCTTTCGTCTCTACCATGTTGGCTTGATCACGTCTCAACATTGGAAGGTGCAGTTTAAAGTCCATATTTTTGTGGAATGAAAAAAAAAACTTTCCCGAACGATCCACATTATTTACAAACAAAATTATAAATTTACACAGTATAGAAATCACTTAATAAATGCAAAGAGATAATTTACGATATGAATTATTCCCAATACAGTATTGCATAAAATCCAATTCTTTCCTGAACTTTCTAATCGGCTTTACTTTAGAAATGCTCTTACAACTTTTGCAATCACGTTATGTTAAAATAGTCCTGTATGTAATGGAATATTTTAGTTTTACCAAGAACACGCGAAGGTACGAAAAAATTCGTGCATCAGTGTACACATGTCAGAGAAGGCTCTCTGTATCAATGATACACCGAAAATTACACGAAATTCACACGAACTTTACGTAAACCTTATTTTTTACGACATGAGGACGCCGGTTACACCACACACTTCTTCTAGTTAAGTCCCAGCGGAATTTTCCGTAGAATCACGAGGGGCAGAAGAACCAACACCCAACCGGCTAATTAATCATAAAGTCGAGCGGATTTACGCTGCACTTCAAGTGCCCCCACGCCTTTCTTGTTTCATCTTCCTCACAAAAAGGTTTTTATAACTGCAACGTATAAGACTTGTACAAAGAATATTCTTAATTAAAAGGGAGAAATCACTGAATACGATAGGCAAACATATATTCCTTCAATTTCAAGGCAAAAATTTGCTACGGAAACCAAATATCACATCAGTTAATACAACTTATTATTGATGTGGTCATGTGGAGAAAATTTACAATGAACTCACCTAAGCGTCGCGTGGTGACGAGCGTGATGTTAACACTAAGGATGAGACAACATAACCCACCCTTCCAAATGAGGAATTTAAAAATCGTCATATTGTCACCTAACTGATACTTTCTTCTTGAATAAATTAATTAGAATTGAAATAAATAATTCAAAATATTCAAAATCAACTTCATTCAAGCTAGCTGTAGTGACTGAGAATGTCGAAATGGATCTCTTTGACCAATCCGTTTTTCCACAGGTCAGTAAAGGCTTACTGCCAAGGGGCGCTAAATGGTTATTGTCGGCATTAGTCTTTTCTAAATTCCACTCCGATTCAGTTCATTTTAGCTATCCAATGTGTAACTGAGAATTCTTCCCTAGTATTAATTTTGGCACAATACTTTCTTTTTACGAGAGCACAGACTCTCGCGCACTGGAAAGTCCTCAACTGATCCTCGAACCAAAAAACAGAATCATCTGTCAGAGTCAGCATCAAGAGCTCGCATCTTCTTTAAAGGCAAAGCGGCCAAACAGTTCTCATTGAAATTGAGATGGAGGAAAGTCTTTGTGTAAACCGCGCCCATCCATCTCGGTTTTTGAATGTTAATGTAATTTTAGTCTTTGTGTAAACCGCGCCTATCCATCTCGGTTTTTGAATGTTAATGTAATTTTAGTTTTTCTCCGAAGCGGCAAAAAGAACGTTTGCTGTAATAATTCTTGAGAGAACAAAATTAGATTAGTATAAGCTATCTACATATTTTGTGCATCAAGTAATGAGCTATTTTATGTATCAAGTAATGAGCGATTTTATGCATCAAGTAATGAGCGATTTTATGCATCAAGTAATGAGCGATTTTATGCATCAAGTAATGTGCTATTTTATGCATCAATTAATGAGCTATTTTATGCATCAAGTAATGAGCTATTTTATGCATCAAGTAATGAGCTATTTTATGCTCAAGTAATAAGCTATTTCATGCATCAAGTAATAAGCTATTTCATGCATCAAGGAATAAACTATTTTATGCATCAAAGAATAAAGTATTTTATGCACCAAGTAACGAGCTATTTTACGCATAAAGTAATATGTTATTTTACTCATCATGTACTAACGTACCTTCAACATCAACTACAAACTTATCTTATACGTCAAGTACAAACCTATTTTTTCCATAAATACTAACCTACTCATAGCTCGGCAATAAAAATCTTCAATTTACACTTAAAATTTTAGAAATATAGTAATTTTAAAGTTTTCTTCGATATATGAAAGAACGTTGGCAGTAACACCAGCGAACGTTTCCGTTACTGACGTAGGCACCAAACGCACCTGAAGGGCGCTAGAAAAATCCCAAACTTTTGTCTGCGCTGCTCCTACCCGAAACTGCAGCTGCCTCAGAATTCTGATCATTGACAGACATAGTGCGGGCTTGTTATATTGCCAGAGGAAAAAAATATAAGGAAAGATTCCTTATTACTTTCAATCCTTCATTTGCATTCGCAAACATAAGAAAGAAAAAATATAGGGGCACATATGATCAAAAAATACGAGAGAAATGTCAGCCTTTACAGCTTGTGTTATAACTGGAAGACCACAAGATGGAGAGGGAAACAAAGAAACCTGCATAATCAACGCTATCGTTGATGTACTGCAGGCAGTCCACAAAAGTAAACGTGACTGGTGAAACGCGTGATCGCCGTAGTTTGTTCAGATGCCCCAGACTTTGTGATCAGGAACCTACAAACGAAACTAATTTAAAATTGATTTGAAATTTTGAATTAAGTTGTGATAAATGCGCGTCCCCCGTGGTACCTAATTTAGAGACGTAGGCATGTAGCTTCTGTTTCTGCGTAGAAAAGTTTGATGGTTCAAGGAATGTGTTTTCGAAGAAGTCGGAGACAATACCCACAATCTTAAGAATGGGTCAAAATTGATTTATTACCAGACGCACATGACCATTCAACTACGAACAGCGTACCAAGCTCATTTCGTGCAAGTTTAAACGTAACACGAAGCATCATCGGTGGCACGAACGCTTTAAAGAACTTGAAGCAAAAAACTTATACGAAACAGGCTGCTTGGTGCCAAGTATGTGCATTCATCGACGTCAACAGCTGTCATGAGCGGGACTGAAATTATTAATAGCTTCGATGTTATCGAAGTAAATGAGAGCTAAACAGCAACTGCAACCCTCTTTTCGTGCGCCTTGCATGGTCCATGGAGAATTTGGGTCGTCCTCTCTATATAGTGTAGAGCATGACTTTGCTAGTTCTCATCTTCTGTTCGTTAGTTTCAAACAAGAAACAATGAAAGTAAAAGGCCAAGTTCGCTAACAGAGAGTGAACATGAGGAAAAGCAACTCATATCTCGGTAGAATGGCTGTTTTTATGTCAGAGAAACGACTATTTTTCGTCGCAAATGTTCAAGCAAAATTTTAGGCTAGGAGAGAATTATTAAAAGTTTCAAAGCACCCAATTTCAAGGAAAGAAAACTTACAGAATTGAAAACAGCTAATAATCTTCACTTTTACTTTACATAGTTTCGGCGACAGTCTATGTTTCAAGTCGATTTCAGGAATTGCATCTTTAGCAAAATCTGCATTTCCCCTTGAAAATTAATCTGTTGAAAAAATTAAGAATCATAACGAAGCTTTTAAGACACGAAAAGAATAATGAAAATGAAAACCAGCCTTACTCATTCAACGAATTTTTTTTTGGTAATTTTGACGTAAACTTTGGCGTATTATGGTAAGAAAAATTTACGCGCCGCATCTTCAATGTCTTGAAAATATCATCAAAATATGAACTATCTTTGGTAACAAAAACTGAAGACCTTAGCGCCTTTTCTCAGAGAATTTGAAGCTGAACTAAATATTGAGTAGAAGACTGAAATAAACATTGAGTTGAGAACGTCTACTTGAAAATTACAGAAGCTTCGGTCCGCCTAAAATTTGACTGATTTCGACTGAGGCTCACAGCGCAGTGCCAAACCTGGCGCTGGTGAGCAGCGACCACCAGCTCGGGGGAGCTGTAATTCCTTCACTGTCAGCTTACCTCCCCAAGTAGAGCTGGGGAATCTTACGCCTCCCCAAGTAGAGCTGGGGAATCTTACGCATCCCCAAGGAGTGCTCCGCTCCTAAGATACGCCATGGACAATCCCATGAACAGCACTTCCCTCAGGTTCCAACTACAATATGAACCTAAAATTAATGCTGCACTAACACGACACTCCTTTGGGAACACTCAAATGCAGAATCCTCGAACACATGAGTGAGTTCCAAGCACACGTAAGTATAACCGAAAGATTCCGTAACAAGTATCTATGACGTCAATACGGGGTTGATACTTTCCGTTTATTATCCGGATGGAGTTGAATCTCGGCTTACCCTAGAGTGAACCAGTTCCCTAAATAGGCTGGAGTATCCTTACAACCTTTAATAGATGTTCGAAGCGAGATTAATTTCTAATAAATATTTGTGGTTGAAAATTTACCTGGATCTTGCGTCATATTCCCTAGCAATTTGTAAACACAAAGAGAAACACACCAAGACGTCTTGGCAAATTTCCGTCGTTAAAAGAAAAACAAAGGAGCAAACAAATATCTACACACATTCACAATTTTATGATTAGAAACCCAAATCGGAGCATCCAAAGAGTGTCCACACGCAGGAGCAAACCGCTTCTCAAGTCCTAAGGCCTGGCTGATTCCAAATACAATTTAAGGTAGAATAACTTTGTGCCGCAACACGCTAGCGTCACAGGGCTCGGCATCACTCCAGACAGATGAAGGATTTAGCAAGTTTCCATAGCAGATCCTGGCTTGTACCGCAGGAGCTCTACACCAACGGAAATAGAACGCCGAGAGGGATTGTGCATTTGAACGCCGAGTGGGATTGTGCATTTGAACGCCGAGCAGGATTGTGTATTTGAACGTCGAGAGGGATTGTGTATTTGAACGTCGAGAGGGATTGTGTATTTGAACGCCGAGTGGGATTGTGCATTTGAACGCGAGTGGGATTACGCATTTGAACGTCGAGTAGGATTATGCATTTGAACGCCGAGTAGGATTGTGCATTTGAACGCCGAGTAGGATTGTGCATTTGAACGTCGAGTGGGATTGTGCATTTGAACGCCGAGTGGGATTGTGCATTTGAACGCCGAGTGGGATTGTTCATTTGAACGTCGAGTGGGATTGTTCATTTGAACGTCGATTTGTATTGTTCATTTGAACGTCGATTTGTATTGTTCATTTGAACGTAGAGTGGGATGATGCATTTGAACACTGGGTGGGATAATTTTGAATCTCAGCGTCCACAAGAGCCTGGAGTACCGCACATTTCAACAAGAATGCAATCGTCACAAAGACGAAAAAAGAACGAATGACAAAGCGCCATGCCAAATTAGATGTTTAATAAATGAAAATTTGTATTATTTCTTATTCGAACAATCTCACTAAAACAAGGACAAGTTAAATGAAATGAATTTTTTATCAACACTGCAACAGTGTATTGGGAGTTTCATAACAACAAGAAAAAATTCAGCCTCACATGAAATAAAGCTCCGAAACTATGGTAAAAAAAATCAATTCTAGATATTTTGATGAACTGATAATAATAAGATAATTAGGCCGAATATTAAAAGCGCATAACAAATGATTTGGACGCTATTCGTTTCAAATGTACGCGGAAACTACAAAGGCTCTTTTAAAACCCTGCTAATGATTTTGCATGTACGTGCGACCAAAGTTTACATTCAATTGTCAGAGATTTGTAATCGCACAAGTTTCGCGCTTAATTCACTCTTTCAATAATTCTTCAAAGATTTTCTTCAAATGCGGGTAATTAATTCTAAAAGAGAAGAAGGGGCTTCGACAAAGTGTGCGGTCACCATGAAGCCGAAGTACGAAACGAGACAAAATTCAATTCACTCTAACCTTCACGATTTTGAAGTCTAGGCTTACGATATCAGAAGCGTTAAGCACAAACATTTAAGTTACTCAAAATTCATCACGCAAGATCGGCAAAAATTTTGAGAGACTATTACGGAAAATACTTTTTAAGAAGTTTTTAGTCATCGTATATTTTGTAAAAAATAACATATTAAAGCTCACGCTAAAACAACGACCTGTAATTATTACCGCCGTAAAAATTCAGAATGTGAAAGAAAAAACTAAGAAAACAGCGAAAGCATCGAACACCATATGAAGCGCAGAAGTACTCAGCTGAGTGTTCAACATACGTCACAAAAATAGAACATGAAGATCTCGACACATGGCAAGCTCGTTTTATGTGCGCTTTGAATTTTGTTCCCAATATTTGGCTTCAGGAATTCGACATAAGTGATCTTGATTCGAGAACACAAATTTCGAATACCTGAAACTTAACATTTCAACCGTAAATCAAATCCTACACGAAACAAGTCCGACACGCGAAGACTACCTGTAAATGCCATGCACGCACTGCGGTCGAATAAGCACAGTGATCGAGGTCTGATAGTGTCCTAATGTTTGCTATTGGATCGCTCAAATAGAAATTTATCGTTAGTGCCACATGCGCTCAAGGCTGATAGTATCCTAATGTTTGCTATTGGATCGCTCAAATCGAAATTTATCGTTAGGGCCACATGCACTCAGGGCTTAATGAGTCATTTAAGGAAGGCAAGCACGGTACGCGAGGGCCTAATTGTCCCAAGGGAGACTAGCAAGAATTTGATTAATTATCAAGGACGCGCGGTCCTTCAGGGAGAGCGAGCATTGGCCAAGAGAAAGACCTCGACTTTTGTAGGTCCAAAAAATGCTTAAATACGTACTTTGGAGTGGTAGATATTTTCCTTGTGGTTAGAACATGATTGAGATAATATGGACCATATACTTGCAGTAAGACAAGTATGAGACATATTCCTAAAAAAATATTTCCATGCGAATGAAGAATTAATTTCTTCAGACAGAGAATGTCACGGATTCCAATGACACACATGGCCGTTAAATCACGGGACGCACTACGACATTTCATTTTTTTGAACTCATGCGAAGGGAACGGGCTCCGCAGCGCAAGTGACAGCGTGCTTGCCCCTTAATCAGAAGGTCTCGGGTTCGTTTCTCCGGGCATAGAACTGCTCGCGGGAAAAAGAAGGTTAAGCATGATATTCCTACAGAAGTGGCACACTAGTGTGGCCAGGGACGAGGTGCCGGAACTAATTCTAAGGTAACCAAGGAAAGACGACAAACCGGGGGAGTTTAGTTGACCTTATAAGGTCTGATGTTTTGTTTGTTGATGCAGCTAACTCTGCGACCGAAGAAATAATGTAGATTTTTATGGGTGAAACACTTCTAGTACGCCATCACACAACACTTAACCCATGATCGCCCAAATGAACCTCACGATACTGTTTCATAAGGATGCTGTTAGTTTTCCGTACACAACTAAATGAAGCTTTATCACAAAAAAATTACACGATATCTTCGAGGCGTCAGATTTGCAAATCTACTCGTTTTGACTAAAATCCGTACCAATAATGTAGACATGAGTCAAAATTGGCAATCATTTGACATTGCCAGATATGAGTTTCCTCGACATTTTATTTCTTAAATGGGGCAGTATAATAACGAGCTTGCTCATTGCTTTACCTTTACAAGCAGCTTTTGCAGAGAAAATAAAAACAATTTGGAGATAAATATTGCAACTTGAACATCTCCCGTCAACTGAAAAAACTCAGAAACTGCGAAGCAATTAGGTAAATGTTAACAAAAGAAACCTTAGAAACTGCGAAGCAATTAGGCATCTGCTAACAAAGACGTTATGATCATATGCAGGTCCCAGTAAAACATTAGTTCTTCCTTGATATATGGCAAAATTATTCGTGGCCATTCATGATTGTACAAGTTTTACTTACCAGGAGGTATGAATTAATAAAAACAATATGTACATATTTTATGAAACGCAACCTCACCGGCAGCCCAGCTTTGATCATAAAAATCCACGGTAGAAACGCGTTCAGAGGAGTGACGCGTTCAGAGGAGTGACGCACTCCGATCGCGTCAATGTTGGGCAACCGATCCGCGATCGCTGCGCATTCTAGCCCTTAAGTGCACCTTAATGTATCAAATCTGATGCAATTTTAGAGTCTTTCGATTAAGATTACCTAAAAATTTTACACGTTAAACATACAAAAAGAATGATAAAGTAGAGAGTTAAGATTTTTCGGTCAGTTCCTAAAATTAAATTCCAATTTCGATATCAATTTCGATATCAGTTCCACATCCTACGCAAAATCATCTATTAAAATAGCAAAGGTCAAGTTATGTTAAATGTATGACAGCATGTGGTAAGAGGATAGAGACTAGAGGAGAACCATGGGGAAAACTGAATTCATCTATTCCTATGGATAAGTGCCTTGAAACGGCTCACTTCACAAAGCATATAAGTACTAATAAGTACGGCACAAAGGTCATAACTCCAGAATTATGACCTTTGGCTTGGTTATGTCTCAAGGAGAAGGTCAGTTCTCTAAAATGCTTCATATTAGCTATCCTTGAAAATCTTATTGGTGGAAGTGTTTTCTAATCTAAACAAGTTCTTTGCCTCTCTTCATACTTGAATTCATTTAAAGGGATCTTCTTAAACTTATATTTATAAATATATAAGCTACTTTAAAACCAGAAAATATATAGGCTCAAAAGTCACTACCATTTTAAACATTTATTACAATATAAGGGACGCAAAGTTCTAGTAATTTGTGATTGAAAGAAAAATAGCGCAAGTTCTTGAAAAAGGCTGACCGTAGCAAGACTTACGGATTAAAACAATAGCACACTTTATAAGGCCGTACAATAAGTTAAATACACAGTGGAATCGAGAGCAGCCGTTGTCCAGCGGTGTTTCCAAAACAATGGATCATTAGTTGGAGCGAGGAGGAGTTTCATGAGAAGATCATGAGTCCATCTAAACCCAGAATTCTCGTTTTGATAGAAAACTCACACGCACGGGATCTTTTACTGACAATTTCGAACTGAAAGGCCGAAGTCATCCGGCAGTAAAAAATTTCACGCTTTGGCGACATTCCTTGGCCACCTCGATCGCTGGATTTAAACCTTCCAGATTTTTTCCTGTAGGATAATTAAAGGATCAAGTTTTTGTAAATGTTCAAAACCTCTCCAAGAACTAAAACAGAATAAAATTGAAGAAATTCACAACATTTCACCAGATATTCTGAGAAGTGGGAAGCAAAATCCACAGCGAAGAGTTCGTTTGTGCCTGGATAATGATGGAAGACATTCGAATGAGAGTATTTAAAAAAAATTCCCGGTATTGCTTTTTTCATTTGCAGTATACTGAAATTTTATATTGTTTACCACTTCATAGTTTTTGCATAGCAAATGCTTTAAACGGTAAAGTGACTTCGAGAACGATGTGAGAATTTATCAAAACATTCTCTAACAAATCAAACGCACACCGTTGACAGGGTTTCAGTGATGTATCAAAATTATTTCCCAAGAGAAACTTGCGTGGATGTTTCTAAATAGTAAAAAATCTCCGTATCGATTTCAAGCTCAATTCTCATTAAAATCTCGTCTTTAACAACTATGGGATTATTGATCGCTGCAGAAATATCAATTATTGTACCAAACTTCATAAATTCTGCAAAGCATTCGTCTAGTGACAACGTAATGAACCTTGTTTTTGGTCTAATTAGTCACCAATTAAAACTGTCGTAATAACTTACGAAGCTTGAAAATTCCTTCAAGAGCCGGTGGACGAGGAATATCATACGTGAAATGATGAATTTCTTTATAAAATACATTCGAGTCGCCAAGATTTCCCTCGATAAGTTTTAAATTCTATAGCGGAGCGAACAGATCGCGAGTCGCTATACAGCAAAATGTCCATCAACTTTTAGAAACGATCAGTAAATTTTGACTGCAGTCAATGCGCTGCAGTGAAGGTAATAAAAATTAGATTCCTCATAATATCAAAGCTGCTTGAAAACTACGAGTTCGGACATTTCCTTCACGCATATGCTTCCAATTCATGGCTAATTTATGAATGAGGTGAACTCAAATGCATATCAAAACGTCGTCACGTCCATGTACACAGTGATCGTTGAGGTAAATGAATCAAAGAGGCCATGTACACAGCGATCGTTGAGGTAAATGAAGCAATGAGGCCAAGTACACAGAGATCGTTGAGGTAAATGAAGCAAAGAGGCCATATACACAGCGTTCGTTGAGGTAAATGAAGCAAAGAGGCCATATACACAGCGTTCGTTGAGGTAAATGGAGCAAAGAGGCCATGTACACAGCGATCGTTGAGGTAAATGAAGCAATGAGGCCATGTACACAGTGATCGTTGAGATAAATGAAGCAATGAGGCCATGTACACAGCGATCGTTGAGGTAAATGAAGCAAAGAGGCCATGTACACAGTGATCGTTGAGATAAATGAAGCAAAGAGGCCATGTACACAGTGATCGTTGAGATAAATGAAGCAAAGAGGCAGTGGTGTCCACCAAGCTTGACGCTATACGTCAGAAAGTCACTCCGAGGCATGCGATTCTCGTCAAGTTGAAACAAAATCAACGCTTTAGAATGTGTCCAGTTGACACCTCGCTCGTCATATGTCTAATTAAGGCATATCGTGATCGTCAAAAATAATTACTTGGAACTAATACGACACGGTGTTTACAAAAATTTGTTAGCCAAAGATGTTAGCGCTTCAAGGTAAACATAGAGCGTATGATCAAAAATTGAAAAAGTTTGGTCTTCAATCTGGTCGTCCTGCCCATAGAAAACCAACGGAAAACGTCTTCACGTCCCATGCAACTGTGAAATTAGGTGAGATTGATCCGTCAGCGTGGAGATCTTGCTAACAGAAGGTTACTAGCGACTTGCATTACAGAAAGTCTATGAATCGGGTGTCTAAAGATACTTTAGGAGTGCGATGGTTTTCGCCAAGCTTGCACTCGCAGAGTTCAACACAATAGAGTGGTAGAAAATCCAAAGCATGGTGGGAAGGCTAGCGCGCATAGTTCAGGTAGTACGATGTGGACGTACAAAGATGGCCCAGTCATTCACCAGACTTGAATCCCATAAAAATTCGACGGACATCGAAGAATAAAATTAGCCCGAGGGCTTGACATACGTTGACTATTTGAAGGCATTTACAAATGAGAAATATCTAAAATTCCCACGGACAGTTGTACGAACGACACTAATGGAGAATTACGCGAATAAATTGTTAACGGTAATATATCGACGGCAAAAATTACTCAACTTATCACTAAAAACGATAATATAGACTCGTTTAGATACCTTTGTAAACTATGTTATTAATCAATGAAAATTAAGAAAATCGCTCATACTTTTCATGTTATTTAATGAATAAATTTTCAGCTGTTCTGTCATTCTAACGTTGATACAAGTCTGCTGAATGAATTTTATCAAGTTCGGTAGCCTAAGCATTGATTATAACACAATATTAAACAAATATTCTGTATGCATTCTAAGGAACACAAAATCATTTCTAACCGACAATATTTACACAAATTGCTTCAACTAATGCGAAAAGATCTCAACACAGATCCATGTCCTCTCGTGCAAAAAAGGGCTCAATTTAGGCACTAATCAAAGACAACTACACCTCACCATCAACACGCAAACCAAAGACAACTATAGCCGACAATCAACACGCAAACCAATGACAACTACACCTCACCATCAACACGCGAACCAAAGACAACTATACCCGACAATCAACACGCGAACCAAAAACAACTACACCCGACAATCAACACGCGAACCAAAGACAACTACACCCGACAATCAACCAACGAACCAAAGACAACTACACCCGACAATCAGCCCACGAACCACAGACAACTACACCCGACAATCAACCCACGAACCAAAGACAACTACACCCGACAATCAACCCATGAACCAAAGACAACTACACCCGACAATCAACACGCGAACTAAAGACAACTACACCCGACAATCAACCCACGAACCAAAGAACTCGTCTAACGAACGTTAATTATAACATAGCCTCGAGCAGGTATTGCAATGAAAGTCGAAATCTCAGTAACGAAAATAGAAACGAGGAAAAGAATACGAGTCTCTCCAAATTGTAAAATGAAAGCGAGTCAAGGATGCACCTGCTCGCACCTACCGCGCGTTTGGCAGAGTCACGAGAAACATAAAGTTTGATTGGCTGATCTGAAGTGCCAATAAAAGAGCCGTCTTCGAGATCACTGACTGAGAGTCTATTCAAGAACAGTGAGACTTGAAAACAATGAGCAAGAACATATACGTTTGACTCAATGTCTATTCCAAGACACAGAGGAGCACTGGAGTTGGTGAAGAAGATAATGAGTTTGAAGATGTTGGATTAGATTATTATTCAGCTTAAAGCTCTCTATCTACATGAAAGGTGGCCCAAAGAGAACGAAAAGAAGGGACTATTTATTATGCACGTTTGAAAACCTGAAGCCTATACACAGGTGTGTTCCCACTCAAGATTGCCTGAGCATGAAAATAGCAATTCAAGAAGGAAGGGGAAGAGAAAATAAAAAAGAATCAGCAAAGAACGTACGAAAATGGAAAGAAAGTGGGCACGATACATCGAAGTTCCGAAAGCCTAGCTAGACCC
This sequence comes from Orchestia grillus, assembly GCA_014899125.1. Taxonomy (NCBI): domain Eukaryota; kingdom Metazoa; phylum Arthropoda; class Malacostraca; order Amphipoda; family Talitridae; genus Orchestia; species Orchestia grillus. Next base: position 35,592 of record VOMN01055345.1, read on the forward strand.
GAGTCCCCATCCAACAGCGTGCCCCTGGGGACGCCACTCCCCATAGCATTGTATGGACAAACCAATTAAACACTATTGTTTATGGTCAATCCTAAGCCCATGAAGGGAGAAAGAGTTTAAAACGTTACGAGCAAGTATAGAAGAGTCAAGCGTATCTCAAAGAACCTACCGCAAATCGGCAAGTCGGTGCGTCAGGGCCCTCATCCCTCGTCTGAATTTTCCTCTTTTACTCACGCAATTCGAGATAGTAAGCGTTAGTTTATAATTCACGTTTTGCCGAAACAGAAGCAGTTTATAACACTGAACGTGAGCCAACAACCCCCAGAATCGCTCCTGTCAACACTACGTTGTCAAAAAGCGGAAACTGGTCGCTGGACGCGGTACACGGCTAAACCATCCCATGAATAGGCCCTCTCCTGAGCTAGATTAGAGCTCCTATGTATAGAGCACGGGGCTAGCGGCGGTGCAGTGCCACTATCCCATACGCTATAATCGTCCCTCTAGGCTGGCCGAGTGAAAGCCATGAATCATTGAGGGGGTAGGTAAGGACGAGCCAGTGCTCTTTATTAGCGCGATAGCAGCTGAATTATCGGGTCACTGCAGCACTCGCTCAGTCTCAACGGGTTTGCAGGTGACGGTGGTCTGCCAAAGGCTGTGACGGGGGTCTGCTGAAAGCTGTGTTGCGCTAAATATGGTGCCGTGTCGCACCGCCACTCACAGAACTAAGTCAAGCGGGATGCTAGAGCCAACATCGAAAGAGAACACATCATCCGAGTATCAGATACCGTGTTACCATAAATAGAGTAAAGAATTTTGGTTCGTCAAACAGGTTTCACAAATCTCCCGACAAAACTGTGTGCGGGTCCAAGTTTGACAGCGCACTGTTTTTGGTAAGACAACAGCGAGCGTCCACTGATGAATGAACTATCAGATTGCACGCGCCTCAGACAAGCTCGACACAAAACCACAACTGTAAGCCATTTGGATGACGCCGGCAACGCACAAGATAGCATTGAACAGCTCGCACGATGGCTGTGGAGGCTGCCGAGGCTCCTCGAAAGGGAGGTAGCCGTGAGAATGACGTTCACGTCAAACTTCAACTACGTTATCTTCCGCTACGCGTCCAACAAATTAAACAAAAAATGGAAACCGTCATCCCCCATGGACAGCTGAAAGAACAGAAAATTTTGCGCATAAATAAATGTAAAAGAAAATTCGGTTACCTTATCACGTAACGGAACGCAAGCAAGCAGTGCAATAGTGACACTAAATCGTTCAGCACTGGAGAGACGGATGAGTCGAAATGAACCATTTCGAAATTTCAAATCACGATAACTAGCTGCAAGTAAGTTTACGCTGTATGATTTAGAATGCTTTATTTCCATGCAATTCAGTTATTCCGCAATAATTCACCCAGTAATATGACGATATGATAATTTTTAAATTAAATCTTGCCATCTTTGTCACTTTCGTTCGGACCACATCTGTCTTCACAATGTTAAAGCCTCAGTAGCAAGCGAACACGACGCCTCCATTAGACCATATTTGTGCTGAGGTTCAATTCCCCCACACGCCCCCTACATTTAAAATCTTTTCCAATGGAGTGCCCGATGAATTGATCTTTGACAAGAGCAAGCAGAGCCACTTGAGCGTATCAAAGAGCCATCGCTCATGAGTGCGACCCTCACGCTGAGCGACGAGGGTCTGACGGCTAGCCCAAGAACAGCACTCTCGATGGCAGCTCGTCTGTGCACAAAAAATGCAAAGCACGAGTTTCTGATATCAGAAACTGGAAGTTGGTTTCACGATTGTTGGGTGAAACGTTTTTCAGCGAAAACTCTTCCAGCTTCTTTGCTTAAATATTATTTCAGAAAGTATTGCGCTTGAGAATACTACGTTCTTTAACGCCCCACGTACTAAATTCGGTGTACGCTCAATCCAGATATTGTCAGTATCCACAGGCTATGAATTTGTTTGAAAAAAGGCATCCTACCAACAAAAAATATCCCAGTTTTTGTTTGATAACAACGCTCCACGTAATGTCAACGTATTTTCAAGAGAAAATATGTATGAAAGGAGAAAATGTAAGCCAACCACTAAATAATAATGGCATCGAAATGCGACATACACTGCATCTCTTCAAGAGGTGAGTACGATGCATTGCTGTCACCTTAATAAGGCCGAGTGTAAGGCATAGAGAATAAATCCGTATGCTGGTTTGTTGAGTCAAGCGCAAACTTGAATGAAATCCCTCAACGACTTTCACAACGTTCGAAGCGACTGGGCTTCTGGTAGGGCTAACTTAAGCATAATTTCAGTACTCGAACACTACCCGAAATGGGAGAAAGAGTTCCTGCTTTTAAATTAACGAAACTTTAAGCCATGACTTGATTCATGACGTGGACTACTGAGCTCAACAATATACCAGCAGCGCGAATAGTAAACATCTTGAGGAGTTCATTTCTTCAAACTTAAAATTAAGGATAATGAAGACAAGTTCTCCTTTTATTTTCGGTTACGTTGTCGAGATCTTAAACGGAACACGATTGCACTCAAAGGAAAATTTTTCATGTAAGTTTATTCTCCCAAAAGAAGCTTAAGCCGAATAACCTCTTACACCAACGGATGACGTCCAACTCAGGAGTTATGGAAGCCATGCTATCTCGGTCAGAGGATTACCTCCATTAGAATTTGAAATTCATCTTAGCCTAAAGCACTTGTCAGAAACGAAAACTGGGTAATTGATCTAAGTATTCTGCCAAATAATTGCTACAAAGATTGATTCTCTTTCCGATACAAAATTTAATGTAATACCAATGGTATACTTCACCATTCCTCTGATTTTCAAGAGCTATAACGATATACACGCAGGAGCCATAAGGCCTTGGTAAATCCCAACGCCATCCACTCTAAACAACGTAACTTAAGAGTGTCTCACTAAATTTAACACAAGTCTTCTCAAGAGCACACAAGTCTTCTCAAGAGCACATGAGTGCATTGAAGTGCACATGCATTAATCAAGCCAATGACCCAACTCTTTCAAAGGTCGGAAGTCCATTCTTCAAAATGAACAACGGTCACGACCCTAGCCTCGACTTCAATGATCAGTACCCTGGTTATGATGTCTGTCCCGCCAAGGCCAACGAAAAGGCGTACATTTAATGCATTTTTTTCAAATGTGTTTAAAGCTGGGAGCTCATACGTCATATCTTTGAATGATTACAAATGATTTATGATTGATAATATCGTACGTAACATCACGAACACGTCATCGCTAAACCTTTTCACTAATAATACATTCATAACTTCGCTTTGATCGGATAACTTTATCTGGCAGTAAAATCAATGTACATAAAGGGTTGGACGCTCCTCAACTGGAAGAGAAAATAAATGCAATACTGGAGGCTTTGGTTTTGTCTTGCGAGCGAAGACAGGACAACGAACGCAGTGTCTTGGCCCAGACCCCGATATAGGGTGACGACGCCATGTACAAAAGCATGCACACAAAAAGAGAGAACGTAACATTTAAGCGAACAGCATCGTAACAAGTGCATAAGGAGCGCACCTGCTGCGTACATTCATCGAAGTGTCTCTTCACTCCCCAGCGCCCGAGCAAACACATCGGTGTCCTAGAGAATGATGCTCGTGAACCGTGCTTAGCCTCCCCTGTTGCCGTGCGTTGACTCCCCATCTGTAACATGTGCGTTGAATCCATGTCTGTTACCTGTGCGTTAACTCCCTGTCTGTAACCTGTGCGTTACAGTCTCGATAGAACTTCTAGTTGGGATGTGCACGACTACAATCTAAATATTACGTGT
>VOMN01055349.1:0-36671 GCA_014899125.1 Orchestia grillus
TAAGCTAATGATCCTTTTGTGCTTCGGCTTTCATTAAAGTCCTCACTCCACACGATTTTAAAAATCATTCTGGTTTAGCCAATATTTAATTAAACTTATATAATATGATAAAGCATGACACACAAATATTTTTGCAACTATATCAATTATTGCCTGGTTGACTTCGAAAAATCGTCGAGTAACTTCCAAGAAGATTGCTAAACAAAAGTCAACATCAAGCTATCAACAGCGCACGTAGGGAAATAGGTACCATACTTAATCTAATTCAAGGCCGAAATGAATCCCAGCGAACACCTTGGACAGAGGTGCATCCACCATTGTGTTGGATGAACACTAGCACCATAAATCGTTATCATTTTCTACTTATTCAGTAAGAGAACAGTAATGGAATTCTACTTCAAAAATAATAGAGAATAGTAAACATAAATGAGTCGAATGGGTATATTTTGAATTGCTACCGTCCTGAAAGACGGACATCCGAGCAACTGAGAAATACTGAGGTAGCTTGGATTAGACAAGTCACGAAACTACCTGTTTTGATACAACGAATATGCGTCAACCCCTATCACACTACCACATTTAGGGCTACATCTACCGCTCACTCCTCTGCAGAAGAGAAAGAAAAAGGCAGAATACTGAAAAGTAGAAATTACTTTTCAGTTTTCAAGCAGAGGCACCATCCATTTCATTTGTTCTGAAGTAGGAAAGCGGCTATTTCTAAAGTATACGATCTTGTATGTAATTTGATAGTCTCTCTTCACATCAGCATTAAAACTGAAATTGTTATTTCGTGTTTTTCATTATAACGAGTTGCCTTCGCGTTCAAATGCGGTACTATATAATAATGATATAACTAGGTAAGCAGAAAGCTTGAGATGTTGCTACGCTGATTAATCGTTCAGATTCCTTAATTTTTGTTCATCTCTTTCTGTTTTCTGGTTAGCAAATTAAACATCATAGCAGTTTAGATTAGAGAAGGAGTATTATCCACTCCTTGGTAATGCGATTTTTGAATAAGCTCGCTCATTCAGAAAGAATAGTAGGCATTTTTGACACATTTAACTGAGAAGCATTTGTCTCATAACAGACTCTGAAAAGTGTGTCTTGAGTGATAATACATAGTGATTAAACGAGTCAGAGGAGTTTGCGTGACAGGAAGGCGTCAGATCTTTCCTGAAAAATAATCTGCTGCGTCCACGAACAAAAACCGGCCATAGTCGAAGTCTGAGAGCTGCATGAGAAGGGGATATCGATCAAAAATTCAATTCTAATAATTGGAACACTAAAAAATTGGCACAAGGGATCAGCGAGAAAATGGTTTAATTGCATAAAAATGGTTAGGGAGTTGAAAAATTTCATCTATGCTAAAAATATCATTGTTAACCTATGGGGACACGATTCAGCGGTACACGTCAGATCAGTCCACTGCAAGTCTATTACGTTCAAGGCGTCCTTCTAAAGGTAAAGAAGAATCCTCCAGTACCTCGATCTTGACTTCAAAATGATTTGAAAAACGCTGAGAAAAATGTATGCAAAAACACAATTCGACAAGTTCATATGGACTAGGGATTCCGTTCTGCGACCCCAAGAAAAATACTTTTGTTGAAACTGATCACTGTCAGAAATCGTCTGAATTTTGCCAAGGTACATTTAAAGAAGCTTGCGCATTTTTGAGACGCTGAGCTGTGGTCTGACGAGAAGAAGACTGAGTTATTTGAGCATAACTTATGACCATTTATCAAATATTCATTTCACCCACTTTATATGTACGCGGATATAAGGGTTATACACATTAATATGAGTCAAGTTTAACAATTATATATTATTGAACACATTAATGCAATTAGAAATAAATTCCCTAAAATGATGTGCTAAAAATTACTCAGGAGAGCAGTCAAGAGAACGTCGTGTCGCAATACGAGTATCTACTCTTATTCGAGTTAAGCTCGTTCACATGATTTTCTTTCTATGCTGTGGAAATGACCGTGGTTTTAATCCACAAGTAAATTTTTTCCTAAAGCTCTAAAATATATTTTTTTCGAAAAACAGAATATGCAAAAATCAGTTCGTAGAAAACGCCCACACGCTCGCTTGTTACCCGCCACTTTATGACTGCTTGCTCTGAGCTTCACGTGACAAGGGTGCGCTGACAGACCCAGGTGGGTCCAGATTTCTCCGAGTTCGACTCCTCCAGTGACATTTTTAGGGGGCTGCTTTCAGGAGCTACAATTTTAGTCGGGCATGAATTTACATACCAGTAAATTTCAAAGCTTCTAAAAGTTGAGATATTAAAAGTTCTTAGATTTGATGAATGTAAGAATGCATCGTCCTTCATATAACTACGAGCTGCACAACTCAATAGTAACTCCCAAGCCGAGAATAAAAACCCTGGACTTCTTTCGCGGGCTGCCATATGATGCGTTTTATACAATCATATCTGCACGAATACACAATTGTTGAATTACAATTGTATACACTCACGACAGCACTTATATTAGAGTGATAGCGTGACTTTTCATAGTGGGGAAACATTCATGAATACCACAATTAGTAAATGAACGTTAACGACACTATATTTTCAGCCACCATTCCCCGAGTATACTTGCTTTCAATAACAATAATGTTTGGTGATGGCAGAATAAATCCAATTTCGTCCCCCTATCAAATTCATCATCTTTAATATGCCATTATAAAAATTTAACGACTACTTATCTTCGATGAATGAACTTTTTGGGAAGATCCAGGTTTTCTAATATTTTGCGGCATGGAGAACTAAGAAGTGCATGCTTAAGTAACGATATATTTAATTTGCTTTATTACTATATCATACAATACTAAAGTCTTCAAATTCAAAACAGCTCTTCATTTCCATTGCCTGAATACCCACTGATGAGAAAATAACATGTCACAAATTTTAAAAGACTCATTCCTCGGGAAGGTTCTTATTAATGTATGGTTTATCCTGCTCTTTCCGCTCACCCTCTCCTGCCCCGTAATCGAGGCCTTGAAAGTCTGGAATATGCCTCAACTCGCTGCCAGCTGAGCGCTTGTCAGGCCTGAGAGCGCATCGTAACTCCAGTGTTTACTGCCGGCCAACGCTGGCTATGGGCGCTCGGACAGGCTTTAACTAGGCTTGCCTGGGGCGCGGCGCTGCAGATTCTTCGCTGCATTCCAAACTTTTGTTGGACTTCAGTTTTGTAACATTCGAGGTCGAACGCTAGTGGTGCAGTCATGACTTTCTGTTCAGGTCTTCACGGTTATGGTGTTATTGCTCATATACAATGATGTATCTATCATATTATCTGCTTTCGACTCTTTTCTGTAAATTCATACTAGTTCTCTCTTGTAAATGCATGTCATTATATAAACATTTATTTACTGATGAGGATCAGGCGTTTGTGCACAAATTCTGTAATAGATTATTTATTACCTACTCATTAGCATTGAGCGATTAGTTAAACATCTTTTCTTGTCTTTTGATATCAACAGATAAAGGTTGAAAAAAATAGTATTCACGATAAAGATACTATCCATAACCCATAATTATCCTTGTACGTCATAATCGATCTCGTGACTGAGTTCTCGATCTGTTGAAAATTTCGAATCATTTGAATGTGATTACGGAACTGACATTCTGCTGAAAATTGACCTCTTGCTTTTTCAGTTTTTCTACTCATCCAAAAAGTCCTGTTAACCAATTTTCATGACATTTAATGAGGAATCATAGGAAAGCTTACGATCTAGTCTTTTCTCTATATTCCATCCGTTAACATCCTCGGTGACCAGGAATATCGTGCAATGTTTGTACTTTCCTGTGATGCTCTGCAATCACGACAGCGACTATTTTATTTCCATTGAGTATTATCATTCGAGGCAAAAGCCGTGACTCGGGCCAGAAAAATAAGAGATCTGCAGGGTCTGCGGGAGCAACGGACGTTTCCAGAGGGAATACCGGAGGCACGGCCAGCCAGACTGCAGGCTGGCAACATTCCCGCCCCTCATGTAAGGAGGCCGGAAGCAAAGATCCGCATTCCGGTTTTCCTGGAAAACGAGATTCTCCGACAAAGAGAAAATATTTGGAACTGGTGTGTCCAAGTGCAAGAACAGACTTAGTGAATTTTTATTGTTTCTTCTCATAATGTATGCATTTATTTCCTGATGTTATGTTAACCATATGTTTGAAAGGTTTATGTGTATTGTATAATTTATGCACTTTATACTCTATGTATAATATTATGCTAATTTATTGTTTATGTCAGAACCCTCCTCTGGTCAGTGTTCTTAAAATCGCCGTAATATCGACGCTCTACCCTGTACCAATCAAAACTACTAAATGAAAAACATACTTTCTTCCGTCAATTGCTGGAGTAGATAATAACTTTTGGGCGTATCTAAAACAAGACAATGGAACGAGTATACTCGTATTAACGAATGTTTATTTATACCGAGTAAAAATTTACCACACAAGTGCGTGTCCTGGTATCTAGCTAGGCTTGAAATTTTTAAAATTAATTTTATATGTATGGTCTAGTCAACAAATCTCATTGTTGTTTGCTCAGTTTGATCAATGATTAAAAGTGTTTTATTCACTCCGATTGCCAGTTAGGTTGATAATTTGAACCATTTCTTTCCTATTTGTTGCAAGAGTTGATCTTGATCAATCGCGTTTAAAAGAAATGGTGAAATTATTTTCGCCATGTAATTCATATGAAATTTGTTTTTTGGACAATTCCGAATAACGTAAAACTGAGCAAAACATTTCTACATAGAATTCAAAGCATTGGATGAGCATCATTTCAGCATATTACTTTAACCTATTACCGTACATACAACCCCATGATAATATCGCACGGTATTTTCAGAGGATATAGTATTATAAGCTGCGGCAATTACTGTTGTTTAGTGCAAATCTTCCTGAGTGAAAATTTGGAGTTTAATATACATTAGAAAAGCTTGACTCTACGCTCCTTTTGATCACACGAGAAAAAGCAAAATTGAAGAAATGAAATTGTTTGTCGATAAATAATCAGGGCCAATAATTGTAATTTGCTACCCTAACATAAGCTTTCATTTTCGTTTGCTGAAATTTCTATAACTCTTACGCTACTTTGGAGTCGATTTGAATGTATTCACTCTCAATTAAAATGACTGTTTGAATGACATAATTCCGGATATGATCGACTCAGTGCAGTGGCCAGCTTTTGCGATGCTCATCATTCACTTCTGCTCATTTTGGTCACGGCAAGAGTACAACCATGCGCGAGTACGTTGCCAGGTACGACAGCAGCGATAAATTCACTTCAAGAAATTCAACTTTCACGTAAAAAATAAAACAGCTACCAATTCCATGCATGGAAGAGCCTGGTCTGTTAGGCCACAGGTTTATAAAGGAGAGCATTTTTGGCTCCATTTTCCCGGAAGTTCGTTACTTATGCCACCAAAGCGGACGTCCGCAGTGGAGACCGGGGTCAATTTCGTCCTTCCGTGATGGTAATGTAGAGGGCGCCAGGCTTGCGGGCTATCCAGAAGTCCTGCAGCTTGAGACTGCAGAACTCCTGTGAACTTTATTTCACAGTCATTCCCGCGTGCGGTATTGAGGAGACATATCTGTAAGCTATTGTTCTTTTCTAGCTCCACCGCTACGATCTGCAGGCTTCAATCAGCACAGCCCTTACGAAAAATGTCGAGATCGAATGTGTGCATATTATTTGTCGCATATTATACTGCTGGTCGACTTCATTTTATAGGTCTTCTTTAGTGAAAGACGTATAGTTATAGGCATGCTTATGTATCACAAAACGTACAACCAAATCAAGCTTTAATATTCATTTCAAATTACCAGTTCGTATTAAAGATGCCCAGGTTTTTGACAGACAGACTCCGCATTATTAACAATGTTCAACGTATTATTTAAACAATTTCTAACGAATCAACTGAGCTAAAGCAGAAGAAGTAACAAGGTGTTCGATGTCATCGCTCAGTTTCTTAATTAACGAAATGATAGAACTTCGATATCGAGAGAATTGAAAGACTTATCCTTCGCTACGTCGTGTGGCTCTCTCATATAATGGACGCTCATCTCATACCCAGAGCAACGCTGGGTAAATTTTTTATACTGACTCAAAACATCGCTTTCACTGAACTCTGCCCTTGAAGAATTGAGCAACAAAGCGTGCGAGGACGGCATAGAGCCCTTTAGTTCGAACTGACAGTGATTGGGTACGAACTGACAGTAAGAAAAATGAGGAGAACGGTATTGACGTCATCAATTTGAGAAAGTCTTTAAAGAGCACAAAACAGCATTATTATCAGTTATTGTTATTCACTATACATTTGGAATCAGTACCCTCAAAAAAATATTAAATTCGGCAATGAAAATTTAGAAAAGACGAGCTTCTCCGCCTACACTAACCGTCCTGGAAGGCTATGGCCATTTCTGAGTCTTAACTCAGAATTCTAACATGAGCCAGGAATTCTAAGATGAGTTGAACTATCAACGAATCTCAAAATCTTTCAATCTAAATCAATGAAAAATCATACTGTCGACTTGAATGAATTTTCATTTGTAAATGCATTTAGCTCCAGTACAATTCACAAACCTGAGCTAATGATTCTACATAACAGAGCTTAAAAATTTTTGTATAAGGCATCGGGATTTATTTCACGGTACGCGATTTTGTGCAGCAGATACGATGATCAAAATGATAACACAGCTGACCTAAAAGTTATCAGTACTGTCGACTGATCAGCAAGCCTTGAGCTTCTAATCCCCAAAGATATCTTCGTCTCGAAAAAAATTATTATGCTGCTTTATGTATGTCATCTCATATTTGATAGGAATTAAAAAACATGAACTTCATCTCCTAAGAACATGCACTCCAGGGTTCTGACTCCGCTTGCAGTACACCGTCATTCCCAACTTCTAAATTAAGAAGATTTATATCCTGTAAGCTAGTCTTGCGATCGACAATGCACGGATTTGACTGGAAAGATACGTTCATCAAGTGAATGGTTCAACAAAAGCTTTAGTGAAAATTGGAATCCTAATATGGAGTCGATATGTTAACCTGAAAAAAAAATCTAATAGTGATATGGTTCGCACACTCTTAGAATATAATCTTTGTATTTTTAAGAATAACCAATTTTAACGGGAAATCATATCGGATGATATATGTATTTATAAATAATTCTTATCATCTCAAACTATCAAAGAGAGCAGTTCGAAACATGTTCTCACTGTTTGTAATTCATCAATTTTGAAACAAAAGACTCGTGCACGCATGCATGTTGCCAGCGAGAGTACCCTTACTAGGGCTAATTTAAGAATTACACTTCAGCCTGCAGGTCTGTGTAATATTCGTACGTGAGTCTTTTTGCTTAGAAATTCTTGAATGAAAAACACTGATTACATTGCTGGACCTTCTTTACGCACACAATCAACTTGATAAATAATTTCATGTTTATTGACCTGAAGTTTATACCTGTCCATTGTAGTTAGTTACTTCATTTGTAAGGTATTAGTTACCAGTGATAGAATTATCGAGGCTGGAATGGTGTGTGCTTAGTCAATACCTCCTATATCTACAGTCAATGGCTCCTATACATGTATAGGAGGCATTGATCCTATGCATGTATAGGAGGCATTGATCCTATGCATGTATAGGAGGCATTGATCCTATGCATGTAGAGGAGGCATTGGTATAGACCGGAACCTCCGGCATCACTGCCAGTTGAGCCTCCTTCGATGAGGTGGAAAGAATGTCCAGCAGATCTCACTAAACTAGCACTCTGCTCTCATCTCCCGTCTCTGCTCGTCAGGTCTTCTTGGGCGATTTGGTTATACGTGTCAGTGACCATGCTGCTGGAACTGCCTGGAGGCCAGTGACGGTGGCGCTGCCGTATTTGCTACGCCGAGCTGGCAGGTGTTCGATCCCTGTGGGTCCGTCTTCTTGGGACGTCTTGTCGATTCATTTCGTCTCATTATTTATCCTGGAAGCGGCCTGGACACCGGCCTCGGTCACGCTGAGAGACAGGACAAGGTAGCGGTCCACTACCCGATGGCTCTGCCTCGTCTTCAGCTGCACTTAACTGCGTAATGGGTACGGAAATTGACACACATTGAACCTTTCTAAGCCAAGCCAAGTTTAGCTTAGGTGACTCGCAGGACTGGGACCGTCTTGTATTTTATTCTTGATCGAACATGTATATTCTAGACATGCCAAAGATCAATTTTATGATACTTTGATTCTGTTTCATAAACTTCTTATATTAGGCACAAAAACCCTTTCGATCATTTCATGTTAATATTCATTCTATACTCCTGGGTCATACATACTGAGTCATACATAGGCTCGATTGGTAATTTATCTTGTCCAAAATACTCAAAACCAATTATCATTTTCCGTGTAAATTTGCTCCTGCGTTCAGATGCTTTACCTTGAATAATGTTACGCAGTCTCAAAATGTTCTGCTTTTCTCTCGAGCAGAAGTCGACTGATGGGAGCGGTCTCGTAACACAGTCGAAGCGGCTCAACTCTTAGTTTAACTTAACTGTTAGTTTTCCACTTTTTTATGAATTTCTACTGAATACAAATTTGGCTGTAGCTACTTTTAATGCCCTACACTAAAACCTCAAAGATACTCAACCTTTAGTCTTGATTATCTTGAAAATGTTTGGGCCTTTATGCCCTGGCCACACTGGGGTGCCGCCAGTTAAACTTGTGTGTACTTAAACTTTTACCAATTCTTTAAATTTGAACAATCTGAAACGGCAAAGTCCAATTGTTTGCTAGAACTAGCGTAGCGGTTTGCTCAAAACTGAACTTACAAATAATGATACATATGTTTTAATAGAAATAACCACACAGTTTCAGTTTCACAAACATCAAAGGAGTTGAACTTCCTGCATCGTAAGTATCTGAAAAATTTACATTTTAATGTCAACAGACATTCTTAACTCTTCGAAGAACTCGTTCCTTCCTTACATCACGTTACGAGCACTCGGAACCTAAACTTCGGTAAAAAAAAATGTTCGCATCAATAGTCTTTAATATTAACGCAAAATTATGCACACGTGAATACTGATCTCGATAGCTCAAACGTTTTCAGTATCAAATACAAAAACTCCGTGGTCTGGGACTTACATAATATACGAAAATAAACTCAGTAACTTTTTTTCACTTACTGTAAATCATAAGATAAAATTTAATGAATATATCCATGTCACAAAACTGTAGATTGTAAACTAGTTATTATTTCTTTTAGTTTAATCTTTTTATTAACAAAAGGGAAGTTAGAGAAGAATTGAGGTACGTATTTGATATAATGTAAAGCTGAACGCAGGGTAACTGAGCCAATTGGAAGTTGACTTCCAATTGGCTCTGCGTTCATGTGCTGACAAGCAAGTAACGTAAAACTGTATCTTAGAAGTGAATTAATTATTATAATAGCGAATTCACCGTAGACGTTTAGTTTCCCGATCACTTATAAGAACTGATGCACAAGGAAAGTTCTTAGTAAAACACTCCCACAAATATAATAGTTATCACTGGATAGGTTTTAGAAGCTTTTTATAAAGAACTATTTGAGGAGGAACATGTTTATTGTTTCTCGCTACAGATGCGCATGTTATTTTGAAATAATGTTTATAGTGCTGGTGTTAATTTGCAGGAAAATACCCAAATACGTTTCGCAGAATCTAAATAGATTGCAGTCTTCAACAGAAAAACTGAAGCTCATTTCCTGCGCTTCTTTTGTGAATGACCGAAATCTTAAAGTTAATCTCTAATTTTAAATTGAATACTTGATTCACAATGCACAAAAATTTATAGGAGTAAAACAATGACAGAAACTATTTCACTTAAACAAAGACGTCATCTACGATTAAATTTGACACTTTGACTGTTTTTTTTCATTCAGGAAAAATGTCATGTCGACGAATATCTCCGTTGTAAATGTAAAAATTATGGATTTTATTTTCACAAATTTGGTTGTCCTATTAATTTTTTTTGGGTCAGAACTAACTTATTTGATTGAGGAACACAAATTTGACGAAAACTTTAAATTTTATACTCATACATTATACTACTTTGGTTACATTAGGTTAGGTTAGATGATCGCGTGTACCATATATGACCTATTTCGAAGGCAAAGTGTTCAGGTAGAAATGGTTAATACAGCAGGGTTACGCTACCGATCACGTTATAAACATTGATAAATACATTTTTCTGCCTCCCACTATTTCTGAAAAAGTATATGAAAGCAAGCAGTAGCACTGCCGCCTATATCTACAAGGGGCAGTGGTAACAGTCACGTGATGTAGATCCTTAGCATTGATTCATTTTTGTACTAATAGACCTAAGCTCTTTGATCAATTACAACCCAGCTAGTGCCATCATTCTTTCGAGTGAATAGTGACGTGGAGCCAAAGGCTGTTGAAAACATGCAAATTAATTTTCAGCTTGCAACGAAATCCCGATGAGAAAGGGAGAAACGCGAAATGTTGTTAACCAACTGCGATTCCGATAATTCGCAGCCAAATTTTATCCAGAGTAGTTAACTTCGACGATTGAAGCATTTCAGTCTTAATCGTCTATTTGGTGACCCAAAAAAATGAGATAATACATACATGATAATTTGTTTCTAAGATCTAAAACTATAATTCCATTGCCAAAATTTTGAGCACATTTCAATTGCATTCGAAATTTTTACTTCCTGGCGTTCAAATACATGAAACCAGCTATTTCAAACACGGCTCAAATCAACAGTACTTTGAACAAGTACGTCACAACTTGTGGACAGGAGTGCCTATACATTTTGTTGTTGTCCTTAGCATATAAAAATACCTGAGTAGAACTTTTTTTTGCTTCTCATGCCGTACGGATGTGAATTGAATTAGGGAAGTTAAAAAAGGAACCAAAACTAAATCCCTCGATTTAAAATTTGGAGATTTATCGCGAGTTAAAAAACTTGTGCTGACAGTTTTCTTCTCATTCAAGTAAACTAAACTAAACTAAATTCCACTAAATTCAACTTTTGTTAATGATAATAATACACAGATTATTATTTTAAGCAGATACAGAGAAAAATCTTTTAGCTTATCACTATAAAAAAATATAATTTGAGCTACATAATTTCATTCCTCAATACTGAAACCAGTATTCTTACAGTAAAAAAACAAGTTTAAGACCAACGCAGGCTTAAAAAAATCGAGCTGCCCCTTATATGTCTACCGTCTTGCAATGTCGGAGCGAGAGACATATCACTTCTGCGTCCAACGGTACACACGTGTAAAGCTGTTCTCAGAAAATGCTCTCACTTTACACCTTAATAACTGAAGGTCTCTGATAGAGACTACTTTTGATCAGAGAATATCTGCATATCCCCTCGATATATGTATACTGGGTGTCCCACAAAAATATCCCCTATTTTTCGTGTATAAATTATACCTCCCGTTCAAATTGAGATATTGTATCCTACATACGCACGAATATTTAAGCCATTTATGAGTTAAAAATTCACCTCGTTATTTTCAACAGTTGAAGACCCTTATAATGACACTGACTAAAGATCAAAGAATTTTCATTGTCTCAGAATTTAATGCAAGTAAAAGCTGTGAGCAAGTTCAAACAGCTTTTACCGAAAAGTTTCCTTAAAGAAACTCCCTTGATATGAAAATGGTTTAACGAAAAGCGAGGAAATTTAATGAACATGAAAGTATTGGGAACAGACACAAACGAAATTCAGGAAATAGAATAACACAAAGAACTGAAAACAATGCAATTATGCGACAATTGATTACAGAAAACCCGGAACAAAAAACGGGAATTTCCTGAAGCCTGAAGGCACAACAAAAGCGGTCTTACAAAGACAGCATTTCAAAAAAATTTAAAGAAAGATATTCATGTTCATCCGTACAAAGTACAAATACAACATCAGTTACTTACCCTTGACTGACTAAGCAAGGCGAAGTATATTCTGGGGGACGCAGAGCTCTCGTGAATGACAGCACCTGTTCAACTTCATTTTGAAATATAAACCTAGCTTCCAAAATATTAGTACACTACGGTACTCATTTTCATCTTTTGTATTGTATTTTAAGAATATTGCATTCCACTCGCATGGAAATATGTGCTAATGTATTTTTTTTCTCTTTTTCTGATACTGGTGATGAGTGTAGCTATGAATCGAAAGCTTTATTTTGATTGTCAAGAATTTAATTGAAACTTGGTGTTTCTACAGGCTTTTATAATTTAGCTCGTTTAATTCGTTACATTTGGTAACACTTGCTTGCATTTTTTTATGTAAGCATCAAATTTTAAAATTAAAGAAGTAACTTGGTATTTCTTCAACGATATTGTATTTAAAAATATATTTGGCTTATACTTTAATTGTAAATGGTATCTAATTGCATGACTGTTTGCAAGGAGTCCGAAAAAGTGCAATTATTTCTGTTTATTACGATATTCTCATATTCGGCACTTGAGCGGTTAACCGATGTAAATTATATCTAATATTTTACTTTATAAATATTTGAACTAGTATACCGATATTTGTGTTAAGAAAAATAACTAAAATGATTGATATAATTTCAAATATTTGAAATAAGGAGTAAGAATTGCTCCAGTCATATACTTGTTGAAATATCGCTTGGAGTTTATATAGTCATACTTGTTCACAAACACAATACTTGTCTGAATCGGTTGACAGGAGTCGAAGTGTGTGTAAAAAATGTATAATTTCTACCAACTTACCATACAGAAGCCAAAACTAACGTCAAAGCTGAGGATGCATTTATCAATTCATTCCAAACTGATACAAAAATTATCTCGAAAAACGTTTTGGAGCTTAGGGTGAACCCTCTGATTTATAAGCATTCGAAAAATTTAATATTTTTCTTTCTTGAACAATTTTAACTTGACATTTTTCGAGGGGCTTTAATCGAAAAATGTTGTGATGGAAATGCGGAATGCGGACAAAGCCATAACAGATTCCAATTCAAGCTTTTGGTCGGATTCAACTACCGCTCTATGGAAATTTCCTTTTTTGATTACTGGGCTGTGCAGGTAATTTGCATCTTGACATTTATGTTGCATACCTTCACTCGACGTTTCTGCTTGACGTTTGTCTCGATGTTATGTTGCATCACTCCACTCGATCTTTATGCTCGATATACATTTCAATATTTACGAGGCATCACTTCCTTTTACTGAATGCACTCGTCTGCTTAAATTTTGAACATTCTAACTGAGGCCTCTGGCTACACGTGCTTTCTCCGTTTTGGTACACAACGTCAAAGTTTGTAAAAATAGTATTATTTTCTGTTTTTTATTTACGGTCAACTGAATGAATTCCGCGTTCCATCTGTCAGTGGCTTATGCTTCAAATTAATTTTTGTATATTACTTTTTCAGCGCAAACTATGGATGCTTTTCACCGTATGATGCCTGCTTGATCTATATGCTAGTCTGAAGGCTCTAGTCTTTCCATCCTGAGCTCTAATTGGATTTCTGGCCGTTCAATGTGGCGATGAAACTAGGATTGGGGCGACTGTTTCCGTTGCATAATTATTTCTACACTTTTCTCAAGTTCATTGAGAAATACACTTCTCCAACTCTGTGAAAATTTGCGAGGATTGAAAAAGTTAACATGGAGCAAAGAATGATGAAGAAGGCCAAAAAGTCTACGGTAAAAGTTCAGAATATTTAACTATCTTTTCAACATTTGTAAAAAAATGAAAAACACCTGAAGCAAATCAAATTTTAAATGGAATACCCAATGAGTAGAATAAACCTCGATAAGATACATATTATTTATTTTAATTAAACTTCTAAACCTGTAATGAGCGGCATGCAATTCAAGACTCCGCATTATGAATTGATTCTTTCAGAGCTATCAAATTTTTGTTTATTCTCCTTGGCAGGGATAAATTAGAAGGACAATTGGTTTCAGTATTTACTGTGTTCTCCCTACATGAGTGTGAAAATATGAGGCGAAGTATTACATCAGTGGACGTGTGCTACTGCAGACTGAGCCTTAAACAGCAGTTACAAATTCATTAAGAAATTACCAGCTACCAGCTATAAGGAATTACCAGCTACTGAAAGCACTTTTGCCGCAGGATGATAAGTTAAAATCAAGCAAGAAGCTTAACAGATGCAATGGCGAATGAAATAAAGTCGTAAAGATGAATGGAAATAAAAGTACATAATAATAATTTTATTTCTTCACTATATAATTCAACAGACTATAATGGAGAGAAAGAGAGAGATACATTAGCCATTTTTTTCATGAATCACATTACAATTCTAGTAGTATTAAAAATGATACCTTGAAGCATTATTCACGAGTAAAATAGAGCATATGTTTATTTTCAAGGGGAATCACTGCTCCACATTAACACAAAAGTGTAACAATTTCTAAGAAGAGAAAGTTATTTCTTGAGAACTCTCTATAGGTAAAACTATCCTAGAAATTTCTGAAATTGCATTAAAGTGTCACCAAACTGTGAAGAAGCTCACTGCAAACCCAACAGAAGTGCACCGAAGGGCAGATTGCAAGTCTAGGATTATTTCACCGTGTTCCATGCTGTGAATTAAACGCGAAGCTACGAAGAACCCTGGACTTAGAAGCAATTAATTTTAGTCACATTGGGGAATCCAAAGTGCCTAAAATTACTCGGTGTCGATATCTGAGGAATATAGCAAGTCCCGTGAAACCAGGCGCTAAGCCTCCGTAGACAAGATATCGTATTCAAAATGGATTGAAATGAGCTGAGGATAATCTGAAGGTTGACTGTTCTGAAGTTTTGTTTCCAAACTGAACTTTTGTAACACTTGATGACCCAGATGGATGGTGCAAAGGTTGGGTAATGACCGGACGGAATAGTCATCAGCGCTTGAAGTGTCAACAAGTTGGTAGAGGCCTAACGATCTGAGCTGGTATTATTGAAGGAACATAAGTCTGCCCATGAGGAGTACCAGATGGCGTCAAAATGACTGCTTATGCATGTATGGCGTTTCTGAAGGAGCATCTTGAATCGTGGTTGAAAAGGCAAAGAGCTACCTTTAGAAGGAGCGTTGTTGTTACGCAAGATAATGCTCCCTAAAATGCTGCCCATAAGACCACTAAGTGTCTTCAATATCAATGGTCTTCGTAAAATGAAGCGCCCATCAAATTCTCCAGACTCAAACTCGATTGAGAACTCGTGAAGTATCATGAAGCAAAGACTTTACGCCAACAATCACCAATTCAAAAGCAAGGATGAGTTGTAGGAAGTGCTTCTTGAAATATCCCGTGGTAGTACAGCAGATGACATCTTAAAATTTACCAGCTCAATAGATCGTCGAGTTACCAAAGTCATTTCCAAACAGGAAACGCACATTTCCTATTAATTTGTTTAAAACTGTACCTACGTTTGCATTTTTAATTATATATTTTGTTATTTTATTAACTATCTTTTTAACGCATAAACATTCATATGCAATATTTATACACTTAAATGTGGTAACAAGGTGTTTTACATGCTGCAGAGATTAGCCTCAATTGATATTTGGTTCTAAAGTCGGCCTTATACACCTAGGGAAATCCATAGAGAATTCCGGGACTTGAACCACTAATATAACGACTATTATACACTCCTTGAGAAATTAAAGAAGAATTATGTAATTTGCGGAGAAAGTTATTAATTTTATCTTCAATCTGCAGTGCGTATATGGATCGAACTTATTTTAGTTTTTGTCCACAACAATTCAAAATCAACAGTATCCTAAACGTACTCTCTTCCCCGTATGAAATTATTTCTAATTATTTACCATTGCACATTGAGCTTGAATTTCTAAAAACATTTTTTCAAACAAAGGCTACCCACTTAACTTATCTATCAGGTGCGTTCGGCAATTTTTAAGAAAAAATACAAGTCCGCTACTTCACAGCCGACAATGGAGAAAAAGAAACTTTAGGTCTACCACTCTTTGGTTATGAGTCAGAAAAACTTATGGAAAAGTTGCGCTCTCTTACTATGAAATATTTTATGTGTGTTGTCCTACAAATTGTTTGAGTGAACAGTTTCAGAATCAGTATCATATTTTTATTGAAGGAAAAACTACTTGTTTCTAAGCTCTCCTCTATTCCCTAAAAATATTGTTGCCCACAGTGTGGGTTTTCGTGCGTAGGTTCTACCACGCGTGCGCTGAGATGTAGAGTTTTTGAGCATATTGGAAGGAGTTTCAGAACAGGTAACGCGTCAAGCAAACCGACCCATTCAGCAGTACGTAACCATTCGGAAGAGTACAAAATTCCTGCTATGCAGTAGGAATTTTCCATATCAAGCAGTGCAAGCTAAGTTTCTGATTTACGTATTTTTGAATCCCTGTTCATTAGTAGATTACCCCTAACTTTAACGACAAGCAGTCGTCATACCCTTTAAAAATAACTTCTATTCAGCAGTGTAGTCCTTTTGTTTCCTGTTTTTTGTATTTTCTTTTTTGCCTGTCTTTGGGAATTCCTATTTCCCTACTTAATTGCATAATTAATTCTGTTAATGCATGCATATTCTTGTGCGTTCTTTCAGACATCCGCTGGTCCTTAGTGGTCGAAATAATCGATTTTTAATTGATGTGTCTTTTAAATCAATTGTCTTCGCTATAAATTTCATTTTAATATTATTACTCATTTGTTTGCTCAATTTTATGAGTTTTATCAAAGTTCTTTAAAAATTTGGCACACTATACACCGTGAAAATAATGAAAATGGCTCCAGTTCGTTCCCATCGTGCAGATCAGTCCAAAAATTTCATTAATTGCGTATGTTGTTAGTACCTATGTACGTTGCGCGAACATTTTATTTAAATTGAATGTGCGGTTTTAGAAATATTAAAATCAACTTCAATAATAATTTGGCCCGCAGCGTAAATATTTCGCATATTTATCGCAAATATATATACTTTCTGTTAGAATGTATATGAATTTTATTCATGCGACTAATATTCCGCTTGTAATCCTCAGGTGTCTTAGCTGGAGTCAGGCGTATACCTTGTGTAGCTTTCATAGTCTGTGATTTTGAAAGTACTTTAAAATTCATGTTTTTTCTCTTCAAAAACTTGTTCCATCTCAATGTGTATGTACATGTCCATTGTTAAATGTACGTTACTTATTCATACATGCACCACATGATGAAATTATCGTATGAACATTATCACTACATGAATATAAATTAGAAGTAAAGTGTAAAATGTAATTCAAAATCTAAAGTCTCGAGCAAAATGAGTGACTAAGATTTTCTGTAAAAGAATATGAATGTGCCAGTATAAAAATAGCATTCTTGTTGCTGTAACACATAACTTTGATTGTTTAATTGTTTAGCGCTGAAACTTTAATCGCGAGCTTAAAGCGAGTTGAGTCTTCGATCTTTACAGTCTTTGAAAAATAAAAACCAACTTAAATAAAAACCGGTATCTTTAGAAAAGTAGAAGCGCTAAAGTTGTCAATAGAAAATTTCCCAAAAAAGAAAAGTTGCGATGACCCAAAAGTGTTTCACTCCACTGAAGGTAAGCTGAAGGTGCCTGAGGCAGGCCGCCCCAAGCCGCGCCTCCTCCTCCAGCTTTGATGGTCCATTGGGATTCACGAAGGCTCGGCGGCTGGTGGGGACGGCACGAGAATGGCATTCAGCCGGTGATTTATTTCATGCATTTATTGATGAGAGTCGCTGAGGGTCCCGACCCTGTCTCCTCATTGCGCTTTGATGGGTCAAATGAGACGCTGCTCGACACATCAGTTTGTTGCTGTTTGCTCAGCGTTGAGGTCATAGAGTTGGGCGCAGACTGCGCATGGCAAGCGCTCCCAGGCGGCTGCTTTGCTATGGCAAACGCAGTAAGTGCTCAGGCTACGACAAATCTATTGCAAACGCAGGCTATGGCTCGCTAAAATCGATCGTGTACTCTGACTTACGGCTCCTTTATAGTTTGTGTGTGCTTAGACGACAACGCTTGCAGTCGAGGACAGACCTGCAAAACTTCTTCATTGAAACTTCAGCGGGGCTAAATATTGACTACGGCAGCTAAAATTCGGAAACTGAATAGGACGCCGCCAGATGCCATCACGATTCAATGTATCCGTTTTCAAACTTGAAATTAGTCCACAAAATTTTAACGAATTTCGCTCAAATGACGGCGAATTGAATGAGAGATTTGATTGTCCCGCGACTTAAAATTGACAACTCTGTAGAAATGAAAGTTTGCAATCACGACTCATAATTACATTTTCGGAAAACCCCAAGTCATTTAAACTGTCAAAAGATATTTTAGAAACATTATTTCTCATTGTACTCCTAATGACCGAAGCTTATTTCAGTATCTCACAACCCACTAGGCTGGCAAGCTGAAGTATGCAGATAGCATTCGTCAGCCAATATAACTTCGGTAATGTTTAGCGAGTGCTTTTGTTTAACAGATTATTTCTTCAAGTCTAGCACGGTTCTTGCAAATTTAGGAATTGGGAACTCATAGGAAATCGCATTCCAAAGGTAAATTATTTTATTATGGTATGCTCTTGTCTCACTACGCAATCCATCGTAAGTAATACAATAAGACTAGAAACCTATTTTCCTATTTCATTATAAGGAAAAATTTCTTTCGCATTGAAAGCTT
Organism: Orchestia grillus; assembly: GCA_014899125.1. Taxonomy (NCBI): domain Eukaryota; kingdom Metazoa; phylum Arthropoda; class Malacostraca; order Amphipoda; family Talitridae; genus Orchestia; species Orchestia grillus. The sequence continues at coordinate 18,643 of VOMN01055349.1, forward strand.
ATGAACACTGAGCTCCCTAGTGAGAATGAACAAATAACTAAGCTCATAGAACCTAAAACTTTTGACTTCGAAGTAAAAGAGAACTCAAGCCATGTTTCACAAACATATGAGAGTGTATAGAATGAGTATACACTATTTGTATACACATTAGTATACACTATTACCAGTATAATAATGACACACCTACTAGTGTAATAAATAGTATTTTACCCCTGTGATCGATTGATCCGTACGGCAGACAACGACCGAAACTGCTTAACCAGGAGGAATGAAAATAATTTACTCGTTAAGAATGATTCTACATCTACTTTGTGAAAAATTTTACGCACTTATGGCTTTCATCTTTATGTTATGAGCGTTCAAAAAGTCGAAGAAATATCCGTTCGCAAATTTCGTGGTCTGTGTTCGACTGCATCCTATTTAATCGTAAGAAAATGAATCGATAGCTGAGAAAAATAAGTTCGTCGCCCTCTCACTGATTGGGGTTTGACTCGCTAGATCATCGCACCAATAGGCCAAACGAAAGCACATTCATCATGGTGATAGCAAAAGAGTAGTATAAACAAAAGCACTTCATTTACAGTATTAACCAAAGCGTAGTACTAGCAAGAACACTTTCATCGTAGTAATTACAAAAGCACATTCATCGTATAGTATTTACAAAAAACGTAGTATGAACAATAGCGTATGATTAGCAAAAATGCTTTCATTGCAGTTTACGGAAATACATTCACCGTGTTATTAACAAACACGTAGTGTTAACGAAAGCATTTTCATTGCAGTATTTACGATAGCTCCTTCATCGCATTATATGTGAAAGAGTATTATTACCACACACAATTTTATCAGAGTATTTACGAAAGCACTACGTAAGCACGAAGCCTCTTTCGCTTTAATGACACGCTCTTCGCATCAAACGGTTATTATTAAAAATTCACATAAATTAAATGCACATGAAGTTTTCATTACTGTCATAATCATAATTTTTTAATGAATTCTCATTATAATGATGTATTATTATCGATCATTATGCTATTTCAGGGTAAAGAAAACTTTACTGCTACCGCAGTGCTGAAACTCTAGTGTTACGATTGATTATTTATGCAAAAAGAAAATTAGATAAAAGGGAGCTAAATGCTCGAAACATTGCTCACTGTATTCGTAAATTTCTTTTTAAGCTTTTCCAATACAGAAATCCTGTTGCTAAATTATACGAGGGATGATCAAAAAGGTCTGTTAGCCTGTCTGACGCTATAATAATTTCTACATCTGGGGGAACTAATGTGGTAGAGCTTCGGGATACCAACGTACTAATGTACAGTGGCGCGTAGTGGCGTTCCAGTGTGCGTCAGTGTGCTGCAACGAGTCATGGTGTGATGCTAATGTGGAAGGGTTAGACGGGTTGAGTAAAATTTCGAACCTTTAACAATGTGGAAGCATTACTTTTTTTCAAACTCAATAAATCGGCTACAGACATCCACCCAATGCTTCAGCAAGCCTACAGTGGCCCAGCTGTCACACACAAAACTACTTGCACGTGGTTTGGGTGGCTTAGAGATTCCCGTCCATCTCTGTTCCTTCTGTAGATTTGCTGAATCATTTGGTGGGCTTCTGTAGCCGATTCTTTAAGGCAGAAACAAAATTTAATGCTGGCACGTTGTTCGAAATTTTAAGCCAAGTGAGCCTAGAAGTGTCCTAATCTACACCTGGTCTATTTTAAACAACCCTTGCATCAACTGATCTTGTAGTGAAGTATTAGTACGTGGAGGATTTTCTCGACGTCTAACTTTTTGTTCAAGATGATCCAATAAATTTTCTATTTGGCTAATGTCTGGCGACATAGCTGGCCAATCTAAATCCCACATTTTTTGAATGAATGTCATGCCAATTGATCCAATTAATGCCAGCTCGAGCCCGATACACCCAGCAGTTGTCATCCTCAAACGGAGCTCGAAAAATAGGACACTGGAGCTCGAAAAACGATTGGTGACTAATTTTTTGCCTGGGGTAGCATATTTGTAAGAATTTTATCGCACAGTTTATGAGTTCATTTTCACGAGATACGTACTTTTCGCTCAAATTAGGGAAGCCGCACTCTGAAAGTAACTATGTGTGATGATTTTGAAGAAAATTGCTGCAAGACACCATTTTAAATGCTAGGCTATAAGCAGAGAACAACAATTTGAAACGCCAACCGACATGCCGAGTCTAACGCAATTATTTCATCTTTAAAAATTTACCTTAACATAAACATCAAGCGATGTTTCCTTTCGTGATTCTTAGATTTTACTCACAAAGCTGCGTATAATACGGCAAGCGTCAAAGTTGGCGAATATTCTGGTTTCATAACATGTTCATGAACATTTCTAACAGTGATGCGCACGTCAGCTTTTTTAAAGCAATCTTTTTTCTTGGCTTCTGAAGTGGTTATAATCTCTCCTTCTCAGGATCACATCAGCAAAAAATAGCTTAAAGACTGAAACGAATCAACGCGGCCAGTTCAACCACACTCTCTCGTCTTAATTTCTTCGTTTGTATTTAATTGCACGCCCGCTGATTCTTGGATGCTCGAGTAGGCGAAGGACTGGAGTTGGCGCGCGTCTCTAGCGTGCATCGAGAGCGGCTCGGGCGCCTGCAACAAACGAGCCATCACTGCTCCTCGACAGCCGTAATCGACAGAACCATTGCCTCTGATTGTCCTTTGATGGACAACTTGAGTATTTTATTGTTCCTGATATCGATGACTTGGAGTGTTACCAGGTCCAGAGAAACATACTGGTGATGCTGTTGAAACCATGACTGTATTTAACTGACAACTTTGTACCGAGAGAAAGTAGTTTTATTCAACGTCACCAGAAAATTGTTCTCCTGTTGTATACATACGACTTCTTTTCTGTCTCAAATACGTGTGAAGAAGGTTTCAAACTGACCAAGTTCCAGGTGACGTTTTGGTGAACTTTATTCATTATAGCCACCAAAAAGTGAAAGAGGATGAATTATCTACTTTCAGTCAAACAACACGCAAAATCGTAAGCATAGCCTGAGTGGTTTGCACGACATGGCTTAAGATTTCAGCTACTACATATCTACATCGACCACAGAATTTACTCTCCACATATGTAAAGAAGTAAATCTTCATTTTACTAAGTTAACGTTTCTAAAGTACCAGGAAAAAGGTAACTGTTACACGTTGGGAAAACCTTCAAAAAAAATTCCCAAGTAAATATCATCGTTCGGGAAACATACTATACAAGACGTTCATTTGGTTGACAACTCTAGCAGCGCGAGGTATGCATGGACGTTTTTATATCGTCACGAAGCCATACGCTAGAACGCCAGAGCTGAGCAACAGGAGATTCAAAGCAGACGGTCGACTATCTCACCCTCGAAGCTTGACAAGTCAAACTCCTGTTTGTAACAGTGTCTCCCGAATATTTGTCGGCCAGAAATTGAATAAAATTGCAGTATCAGCACATGAGACTTTCGGTCTTTGAATTGCAAAGTCTCCTCATGATTTTACGAAGTGACTCGTTTATAACGTGAGGGTTGTACTTGTCTTACCAGAGGGTAAATATTAATTCAGATTTTTGTTCATTCCGATTTAAACTCTTTTCATGATATTTTTCCCATAGATGATTGAATTTTCTATCAAACTGAGGGCATAGTCGGACCTAAAAATATTTTTAATTAAAAGATAGTAAAATCTATTAGAAATTACATCACTATTATTGTAATATTTGTCGAGTCAAATAGTACTAGTTCCCTAACGTAGATACCTGTCAGTGAACCCAAAATTTACCATAAATAGTTCGTTCATTAGCTGGAAATAGATCTATCGTATACCAAGCAAAGCTTAAAATATAATTTGAATCAGTCGAAGTTTAAAATGATGTTCTCTTAACACAGTGATGCTTCATTGAGTTAAGTACTGTTATTGACTATAATAAAAATACTTATAAATCAATACATAATTTTGAGCTTTTTCGCCCTATGCTGTAAAGCATTGTCATTTGTCTATTTCAATAGCCAAACTCTCAGGACATTTCCTGGGTCCTGATCCACAATGGCAACTTTCTTCAAAGTTGAAAAAAATATTGAAAATGCAAAAAAATTCCATAATGTGAACTAACAATAATCACATAAATTTATTAAAGCAATGAGCGTCTGGGGAACGTTAATTAAAAATACTTGAGCCCTTACTTTTCTAGTGGAGGTTATTTGTTTAGAATAAGAATAAAAAGTGGGAGAACGGGTGATTTCGAACATATGTATTTTTTATACAATTTTACTACGGGTTTATTATATTTCAAATCTTCAGCCGCCTTCAAACTGAATTACCTTTTTCTAAGAAACCCGTACATCTCTTACAAACGTAGAATTGCAATGTAGAACTATTGCAAAACTCTCCGTATAAAGGTTTGTTGCACGTCGGCTAGATTTAATTAAGCAATTACGAAACGAAGCGCAGCATGAGCTTTATTGTGATTAGCTTACAGCATATCCTCGACTAGAGTAATTTAATGCTCGTGATTTAGCAGTCCCACACTGAGGCAAAGAGTGCATGTCGTGAGGAACGCTTCACAGTGCGTTTCTTAGCCGCTGTCGACATGTGAAACGTTATTTAGAATACGCTGTGCGGGTAGAGTTTTTTAGGGCGAAGGGTGATAGAAAAATTTGCCAGCCAGACAAGCGATTGTTACATTGAAAAACCATATGAAATTCATGTTGGAGAATTTAAAATTCTAAAAAATTTGATGATAGCATGAGAATACATTTTCCAAAATTTATGTGGACCAATTACTGGCGTTCGCCATAGGATAGTGACAAAATAGTTAGTATAAAGAGTCGCTTTTGCAGATGCTTACAGATAATTTGTGCAAACGATCACTGAAATCATTCATAAGGGGAACCTTAATACTTGAGGTAAAAAGTCTCAAACGTTTTCTAGGTGGGATTGAGGATTGATCTCTGATCTTAAAATTGGACAGGTCTGGTAATGTCCACTAACTCTCAGATATACATAATTACAATAATTTTCTTATTCGAATGGGCAATTATTCAAATTGGTTATGACACGTATGTACTTGCTGTATAAAAACAGAATAATTTACAGATCACAAAATGTTTGGATTTCTTGAAGTACGTGCAAAGAACATGTGTTTTGAAAGGCTTTCTTGAAAGATGTATTAAGACTTTGTAATTTGAAAGGAATGAAAGCAGAAACATGCCATAGGGATGAAAGCTCAAAGTTTGAATATTATCCTTTATGTGAGTATTGTCTAAGAACTGATTTATAAATCATTTATCTCCTTTATCGGAAATCAATGGTAAATGATAATTTCAATATGCTAACCAATAAGACTAAAGATCCCTTTTTTGTAAAATCAATGAGTAATGAGCGTATGTTACATTCATATATAGATATTTGAACTGAAATATGCATGTTTATCTCGTTGACAAGAAACGGTTTGAAAACAAATTCTCAAATTTACATTATTTACGCTCAGTGAGCGCTTGATTAAAAAGGCAAGCCATATTTTTGGAAGACCTTTTTCAACGTCCGTATTTTAGAGTTCTTGCTAGAATTCAGTTCCCAAGTTTCGAGGCTGCATTCCGGTCTGGGAAAGTTCAGTTCCTGAACAGATCCAGAGATTTCTTCAGCGCAGGCGCCTAGCGGAAGAGATCCCGAATTCGTAAGTGCCGCTAGCAGCGTTGGGAAAAAATTAAGCGGGACTGGCGCTACTAAAAGTAGATGAAGTCCGTCCTGCGCGCTCGTTATTCACTTTAATATATTATGCGAAGGTTGGGTTTGGTGCGAACTCTCATATTTCCCTGTTCTCGAATATCACAAATGGCCCGCTAACTTCGAAGATTCCTGGCCTTTTAGCAGGCCAGGAGCTAGGGGCTTCTTCAGGAATCGCGCTGAAGTTGATGTATCCCCGGGAGCAAGAAAAGATATGGGTGCCGTTTAGCGTGACTTATCTGTCTCGGGTGTTTTTGAAAGCTCCCGAGAAATGCTCGACTTTTGCTTTTTAAAGAAAGACTAATGTTTTTGGTGCCTCCCAGGGCTTTAACTGAAGACTGCGATCTGTCTTACGATGAGCTTCCTCCCTACTACAAAAGCAGCTTCGGATCCTCAAGATTAGGGAACAACAAAATTACCTTCCCTTCATTTGTATTACGCAGACGAACCTAGGGCAGCAGAACTTGGGGTGCTCGCACCAAATTTTCTAGTTCACTGCATACTGCATTCTCTACTTCTTATTTCTAGTGAGACGATTATAAAACTCAAAATAATTAATCCCTTCTACACGCGCCGTACTTATAGCTATCAATCAGGACGAAATTACCTCTGAAAGCTGTAACGTTTCCCCTTTCCCAGCACCAAAAAATAATTCCATTTCAATACCGGTCAGTTTCAGGCAGTGAAATTATGCTAAGTCAGCCGCACTCCCGTCATCCTCTTCGGAAACAGCGTTCGTTAAAAGTTTCCTAGGCAGAGCACGTTGACTAAAAGTTCCTCGTTAAAAAATTTCGGAACTGATAGAATGCAGTTTTGTTGGTAAACATTTCAATTTCTCAAAGCTTTCTTAGGCTGTAGTGCAGCCGGGATCTTGTAGTCATAATATTTATCTCAGAATGTGTCAAAATACTGGAAAATATGCGGGTAAACTTTATCGTTGCCTCTAAGTTCTCTCTCTGTCTCAACATGAAAATATACAGTGAATACAAACTCAGTAACTACTTACTTTTAATGCGAAAACATTTTCCAATAACCATCTAACCTCTGAAGCAGAAAGGAAGAACTTTTGACTTCTCAAAGAGCATCTTCAGAAGTCCCAGGAAGCAATTTTCAATAATCTTGGAGAACACAACTAAAAGCGTAAAATTTTGACATCATAAGTGCCGGAGAGTAACTTTATAGGTGTCTTGTGTAGGGGACTTAAAATATCTCGGAAAGTGCAAGTAAAGGTCGCTCAAATGGTGCCAAGGGCACAAAATTTGGCTTTTTTAGATAATTTGAACACAGAACAGCCATGACTCAAGTGATAGAAGCTAAAGAATTTCAGCATTTGTTGATCGTTCCCGCTTCGTGTGAGCAGACGAGGCTCAGAAGGAATTTACGGTACCCAGAAAGCTACATAATGAAAATTACGAATATACAACTAATTACATATTTGGTTTCTGTAAAATCTCACTCAATTACAAGATTTGAAAACGTATCTAAAAATACAGCCGAAAGCCTCGAAAACGTGTAACATATCGCACAGTAATAGAATTTGTAAAATGAATTTTAAAAATATAGCTAAAGACTTCGACAGCGTGTCGGTCGCTTGAAATCATTATTTAGACTGTGTACTTCTAGTTATTATTTATCCATGATAGTCACTTAGCCTTCTCCCATCCTTGCAAGGAATCTGAAAATAATCTCATTTATCTTACAGTATCAATTCAAAATTATTATCTCAAATCTAGGTATGGAACCATAGCTCGTGCAGGGAAAATTGATCAGCTTCAGGCACAGGGCTATGGCCTGATCGAGGAAGACCCAACCGTATTCCGCCCCAGGCTTGTACTGGCCAGTGCCGGAACTGTCCATCTTATCCGCTCCGTTGAGTGCTGGTCTAATGATATCGTACATTTAGTGAAGCTGAAATACGCCGTTCCCTCGCTCTTGCTCTCTGAAATACGCCGAGTCGGCACACAGCGTTAGCATCGGAAAGACCTGATCGTAAAACACTCTTTAATGGCAGACGGCGGCTCTCGGCACGACTCGCTTGGCCACCAGAATACGAAAGAAATGAAAGTAATTGCTTACTTTAGAATAAATTTCCTTGGCTTCCGTAAGTGTCGCTCTAACCGCTCACTCAATAGTTTGTCAACACAAGAACAGAGCAATCAGGGCTAATTTTGTGAGACCAACGACCTCAATTCAGAATCGTTAACCTCTCAGTCTTGAAGCTTTATTTCATATTACAATTCGTCAAGTCACGTCATGTAACACGTCTCACGAGAAAAAAATTGTTTCTTTATAATGTCATTTTCGAAAGGCTTTGCTTTAGCTCTCGAAACAGAAACATACCTCAAACATGTCATCAATATCCATAACCTCATTATTTTTCCAAAAAAACACAACCATCTTATATTAAAATCTCACAATTGATGTCTTTTTACGTTTGAAATTCTAAAATAATGTAAATTAAAAATACACTTTACAGAATTAAATACCGCTTTTTGAAGGCTAAATTTGTATTTTGTTCCAATTTCTTTCAATCACCGTCCGTTATTGAGTGAACTTTTTGCACAATGCAATTGAAGAAAATAGGTAATGCTATCACGTCAACTCTCGGTCAAGATGAGGATTGTGTCATGCTCGATCATTTTTGATAATAGATTTGCAGTTTATCAATTTATTGATACTGGGTTGTACAAATCGTAAATAGAAGTTTTGCCTATGCATTTGACCGACAGCGTGCTAACTCAAACACGATGAAATCTTGCTATTAATCCTAAGGCAATAGATCGAACTAGCATTTTATTAACCTCAACATGCCTTGTTCTACAATCGTGTCAGATGACATTGAGTTTTTCGCACAAGTTGTGATGCAACGTTATTATAAAGAAAGAAATACGTGGCATTCTAACACTGGTTACACAATGTAATGGATATTAGTCTGCGTCTATGAATTTCGGAAATAAATTATTTAACTAAATACTGAAGCAACGGCGTTGGTGCCGAAAGTTTCCATTTAAAATAGACGATCATTATCAGTGGGTTGCTTATCGCTAACTGTTTCTGTGGTACAATATTTAAATGTTAGATAGTCTGCAAGATTAAGGAACATTTTTAGAACATGCATCTAAGTGTGATGCGAAGAATCTTTCTCGTTTTGCTGAGCTTTACCTCTTGACTTTCATTTTTTCCTCCTTTTACAATCCTGTGAAAAATGTTTCGTGTAACTCGCAAGGCATTTCAAGTATGCCTAACTTTATGTATTGCAGCTATGAAATTGTAAATTTTTCTGATTTAATTTCAATGGATAAAATAGAAATAACTAACTTCAAATGGACTTTATTCGACCAGCATTAGGATTTCTCTAAACATTATCACAAGAAACATTTACACTTGATTGATGCCGCATTATGGAAGCTTCGTTGTTAATCTGGTCTCGCTGGTCGACTTCGCCAAGCCGCTCTAATGACTTCTCGTTTTTGTGATCAATTTTTCATTTCCTTGCGAGTAGACTGAGTTTGGAGCTCAACTTTGCTCACGACAACAATTAGAAGCGCTTTTTTTTATCGCTTCTTCTCGAAGGAAACACAAACTTTGTGAGTTGCTGGAAACATTTGCCGAAAGTTGATTATTCGGCTGATGAGCGCTGCACCTCCGAAACCCAATGTTTCTGCCCTGCAACAGGCAACCAACTCAATTAATGAACAAATAAGATTACCTCATTGCTCGAGCAAATTGTTTTCTCCGTCGAAAATTGTGAGAAATGCAGTAAGAGCATTGAACAAGTGCTTGTTGTCTGCTTTCATGGCAGTTTTGTGATAAATTGACTAGTAAAAGACATCGCCCGTGAAACCATTGGAATGAAGAGAATTTGGTTACATCAGCACACCAACAATTCTGTTCTAAGGTAAACTCTGCGAGAGAGGCAGTCCGTCACCCATACTTTCTCTCCAAACAAAGTTGCTTTTTTGGCCGCCATGGAGGGAGCGATCAGTCAAACTAGAACTGGTCCCCGTAATGCCTTGCCGCTGCAGCCTCGCTTTTTGCGGTGCACTCTTTCTTCGCGAGTGTTTGGCCTTCATTAAAGATAGCACTTGGCAGTCATCAATTGACTTCGGCTCTGCCAGCTCAAACCAACCAGAAATACAGAGGACTCTGCAGACCACAGAGGACGGGTTTCGCAAGGAACACCGAAATAAATGGGAAAAAACTCGATTGTGGCCCGATAATTTTAGAAACAAATTTTAAATCTCATTGACTAACTAAACTTTCGTCGTTGACAAATTTTCCACGATATTTTACTTCCGGAAATAACTGCTACAAAGATATAGCACCAGAGTATTTACATATGGTTAACAAGATAAAAGGATACAGCCGGAGCAGAAATTAAATTTAACTATGGACAAGAAATTGACAACTTTTTCTCAAATCCATGCTAACATTTGCTATATTATGTACCGCATAGGGACAACCGATCAAAAGTAATGGTGCAATGAAATGTTTCCATACTCAGGGAAGAAATTACTAAGTTTCTATTCAAAATTAGCGAGAAACTGTTTGTCTCCTAAGCAAAGTCTTGAAGGCACTTACTCAGTTCTTATTACAAATAAATGAGAGGTTTACCAACTGGAGCACATGTGGCTGTGAAATGCTACAGGGCAAACGCATAATGAGCACATAGAAACATGTAGTAAAGAAAATGAGTTCACGCAGTACAAGTTGTAGCTGCCGTGTTGCAAAACGAGTGTCGCTGAGTCAAGGTGAATGAACATACCTCAGCGAATTAATCCGTCAACATGTGTTTTACTGTGAAGTGGTACCAGTGAGTATTCTGAAGATACCAAAGAACGCTATCAGAATTCTTATCTGCGAATTATTTAAAGAAATAAGATAATTAGAGCGTTAACCTCAGTTAAAAAGAGAATTATATCAAATGTTCTAAGTTTTTTCTATTTCAATGACTGTATTACTATCAAGCATCGTGAGCATTTATTTGCAATGGTTTAAACATATGAGGCTGATTTGCATTCATGTTAAAACTAGGCAGCACAGAGATAAAATATTCAAATGATAATGGCTCTCCACAAAAATATGGATTGATTGAAAAAATTATATAAATTTCTTCCCCCAATTATAATATTGAAATTTTCCCTGTAGGCTTACACTATTTTACGTGTTGGTGCGCTGGAGCTGAGCCGAATACAAGCAGTGAATATTGAAACACGAGAAAATTTACCGATTCATTGGCGTAAATTTTCCCTCTCATTTTATCAACATGCTGATAATTACCGTGACTAACTAACTCATTCTACAGTGCATTGTAACTCACACAACTTAACGTCTTTCTGACAAGCGTAGATTTTAATGAGGATTTTTTAATGAATTTCTGAACTGTTAAATGAATTGAATTGAATTTTTCCACACAGATTAGAAATACAATGAATCTTTGGATGTCGCATGCTCACTATGCTTTCAATGCATTCTATCATGCAATCATTCAAGCACACCTCATGCAGTCATGCACCAAACAATAACAATGTTGAAACTGCGGTAACCGGTGTTTTGCTTCAGATCACAAAATGATGATAAGAAATCACACTCAAATTTTTCTGTCAAGCGTCAGATTTCGAAGTTAGAAAAATGCGGAAATAATTATTGATTATTGGTGGCACTGAAATTTACACTACTACGCAGTTTCATGTCCAAGTATTCGTCAGAAATTAATTTCTTTAAACGATAAACATGATTTAATTAACCACTTTTTCAACGAATGAAATAAGTTTATTCATTTCTTCGGAACGTGAATGAGTCTGCTTCATTTTATTTACTGCATTCATCAGACATGAGATGCGTGTTATTTTATCTGAATAAGACAGGTAAAAATCATGGAGAAACAATAATCGATCCCACCAAACTCATTCCTACAACACTCATCAAGGCCAGCACTTCTACCAGAAGGAAAATGAGCGCCAAGAAAAATGTCCCATAGTCGCTGTACTTCAGTCACACGCGTGGATCAAAGTTGCGATCTGTCTCCCTTGGTGCATCAAATAACTCTCTGTTCAAACAAACCACCCTCGTTCCTGGTGGCAGCGTTGCAGCCAGCCTCGCACAGGGCGTCGCATTCTTTTGGCCCCTCAAAAGAAAGCGCGCCGTGTAATTTAGCTTGCTTCTGTCGAGTATAAAAGAGTGTCATTTGCGCGACACGCTAGAGCACTGCTCTTAATTGCCTGCAATTGCGCACGCAGGAATTTCACCTCAGCCAGAGAGAGAGAGAAAATTTTGAAACAGACACGTTTTACTGTAACTTGTCCGGCACTGGAAGCGATACTGAGGCACGAACTAGAGAGGACGAGGACGGTAGCACCATGGGAAGTGCCGTGTCATGTCGAGGTCTGATGTTAAAAATGGAAAATGGTCTAAAATAATTAGCTGAACTAGGAAACAAACAGTGGCAAACTTAGATAATTAAAGTTCATTGGGGCGGAAAATTCATGTAAATGTTCATTGAAGTTATATTGGAACTACACTAGAGCCTTGACTTATGGGAGCCCCTCCAACGAGGATAAACTCGCACACGAACGAAATTTGTTAAAAAATTCGTTTTCTCTGACGAATTACGACAATTCTCAATCGTAAGTTGAAATTGATCGCAAACACAATAAAATTTTGTGCGAATTTTTTTTAGAAAGGGGTAATTTTCTCGAGTGATTTTCGGCAGCCAAGCTCCAGTGCACGTATTCTCAATTGACAAAACTTAAATTGTTTGGCCGCAAAAGCTTTTCATGAACGTATAATGATGTTGATAATGCTAAGATGTTTCATCTTTTAAAAGACGACCGAATTTCATGGATTGTTTGTTTTTCGACAGCACTAGTATGCATTCATGGATTTCAAACGTTTATCAAAATTAAATGATTTACTGTTAACGCAATTCCCATTGCAATAATTGATTGGTAAGCAGACTTTCGAGGTCTAGATGTCATGAAGAAATGAAAGGGTTAATCATTTCAAACTCCTCAACTTCGCTAAGATTTAAAATTTAGTGGAGCTTTTCCTCAGTTTTGCTTGTCCTGAATTGATTATTTTAATATTTTCATGCGTATTTCCTTGACCCTTGCTGAGGGCACTACGTCAGGATCCGACCTGTGCCGTACTCCCATCATAATTTCAAAATGAGCATCATTGCATTGGCATTTATGCCTATAGTAAGAAGGGTAACATGAAAATTCAGCTAACTGAGGAGACAATTTCCAAAATCGAGAGTAAGACATTGATTAAAGTGTGCTCTTGCTGTTGAATTGTTTCCCTTGTTATCAGACTTCGGATGGTAATTGCGATTATAAATTAATTTTACTCAAAAACTGCCGTTCATGCTCTATGAGCGGTATATGGTTTTGCAAGCCTAAATACCAATATTTTCATCAACACTATGAACAGAGGGCATCGTTGTAGCGAAACTGGGAAACTTTTAACAGTTAATGGTTTGCTGCTGATTTTGCTGTTTAGTGAGCTGTCTATTGCCGTTGTATTTCTCAGTCCAAGGCATTTTGAGTGAAATATTTACTTGCAACCAGCATGAAGTATCATTATACTTCGTGTGACTGACAGTAAACTCCAATGAATTGAGTAATTTCTCATAGAACATGAATGCTTGAAGCTCTTCTCGGCACACCTTGATAATCGATGTTCTACTCATGAATGCAAATGGCCTCATCTAAATTAAATTGTTATTTGGTCTCGGTTATGTTATTACTGACGCTGCTCTGCGGGGTACCAGGAGTTAATGCTTCCGCTCTCAGTGTCGGACATTTCAACTAGAGACAAATGATTTATTCCTTCTTTGGGAATGAATAATAAGTTCAAAATCTGTAAAATAAATTCGTATCCTTCACCAATATGTCGGCGAGAAAGTACCGAAAAATGGTAAATCAGAGACTCGACACGATGAAGGCAGTGAAGGCTGAAACAATACATTCTTAAGTAAAACAGTTCAGCACAATTAGATGTTACGGACCAAATTATCTCAAACATATTCATATCACCACTCCTGCGGTTTACAAGACATCGAATTTGCTATTGTTAGACTTTTTCAGAGTCAGGTTAGGTTAGATTCGGTTAGTGTCACATCAGCTCATGCGTCCCTGCAATTATGGTGCTCATTTGTGAGCGGACACACGAGGATATGCACATGAATCGAAACATCCCGTTGTGACCCTCTGTAAGGGTACAAACTCAAACAAAAATAGTTATTCATGATATACATGTAACATTTACGAATATTCTTGTGCGCGTAAAGTAATCTTATGGTTTTCAAACTGATATACCTATTTTAACGAAACTGTGGTTACGTACTTATACTGGACTTACAAAATCGTCAGGTGTATTTCACCTTATTCGAAAACATCTGTTAAACTCCAATCAATCTTTCTATCAAATATTTGTCATGAAAAAGAATCCCAACTTGCTTTTCAGAATTCATTTTCAAAGCAACCTACAAAAAGGAATTATTTGAACATGAAGGAAAACGGCTTCGAGAAGAGTAGACGAGGCACCGGTGTTCTTTTTAATCCCGAGGCCATCAACGTCGAAAGCAAGCAATAAAAGAATATTATTGTTATGGACGACCATGTGCCGATTCTCGGGAGCCGTTCAGCTCGTGAATGTTTCTTTCTCAAAACGTCGTGCCTCATTTGCCTCGAAAGTGGAAGCGCATTTCTTGAGCTGTCACTTCCTATGGAAATTACGGCTCGGTTGCCGTATATCGTTTGAGTTATACGGCCATCCTGTCGCATGGATCCCCCGCTGTCACTTTCTATGAGCAAAACTCGAATTATTCCAGGAAAAACACGCTCAAGGGTCTCCGGATTGTCAAGGATTCCGGCCGGATGGTCGCTATGTCTCCTAAATGAATTTCAGCACAAAATCTCGGATGACGGAAATTTCGTGGTGCTCCGAACAGGAAGAAGAAGGCGGGGTTGCGCCGGACTTGGCGTGTTGGTCAAACTTGAGGCTGCGCTCAAACTTGCAGATCAAACAAACGCTTGGAGAAATCGACTTCGAAGGAGAAAGGGGGGGAAACTGGCACTGCTGTCTCTGTACCTGTGAGTGCTGAATGGTGATTACAACCAGCATTCTCAACTTAACATCCAGGTGAGCCACTTTTCCCGTCATGTTGGCGGAACGTATTCAAATACATTTAGATTACATAAATGTATACCTGGTCGACACATCTTCAGACTCAAAACATAAGCAGGCGTCGGGCGCTTATTTTCAGAAGTTTATTTTGTTCAGTGGGAGAAATAAAACAAATTCTACTGAAAGACGTAAATAATGTTTTATACATTAATTTTTAATGCGGTTTAATTATCAACAATCTCGTTCTTATAAGCTGAACTAGTAAATGAAAGCATGCAAGGAATCAGGAATCGTTTAGTAAAGTTGAATAAAAGATAACGAGAACGATTTTATCGAATTTTCAAACGACTATTTTACTATGCTTCCTATCCGGTAAAAAAGTCAATAATTCATCAAGTTACTGAACTCTTTTCCTTATATCAGGTAGTATGTAAAAATTGGTTTAAAATGTACATTCTTTAACGTCAATCATCCGTTCTTTTTTTTCAATTCGCTGTCCCACAGAATTTATTGCATTGATAACATGCAAGATACTTGTATGCACATAAGTTTATTTCACAAAGTTCAATCATCCCGTCACATCTGCAACTTTCCCGATATGCTGCGTCGTAAATTTCGACAGATCTTGCATGTAACAGGAAGTGAACGGTGTTCCATGAACTTGTCGGTTTTCAACTATAAAGGAATGCACGAAAATTAAAATGTGCGACTATAGAGGCTGACAGGCGCAACGCACGCGAACTTTGTAAATGTACCCACGAAACATTCGATCGTATGCACAACTTCACGATCTCCTCTTTCTTCTTGTCAAATACGCGTTGGACCTCGAATTGAAAGTTGTCAACGTAATCGCTCCATGTCTTGCTTCGCTTAATGTTTCAGTTACTCCAATCGTTTCACTTCACTCCAATCTTTCAGTTCGTTTAATGATTAATACTTCAATCCGCGCGTATATTAACACAGAACCATATTGCTCAGGGGGACAATAATTAGAAAACATGAGGCTTAATATTTGGTCGATGGACTAAAACAAACCCAAGGTTAACACTGAAAACGCTTCTTGTGAATATTTGATAGTTAAGTATATCTCATTTAAAACATTGCGCTCTTTAACCTTGATTACCGATGATAAAATAAAATATTTCAAACATTAAGTTAGACAATTAAAGATACAACGAACAGATCAAAATTCAGCCCTGGACAAGAAGAGCAGGGGCGGCATTAGCTTTTAACGGCGAGAGTGCGACCTGGACGCCCTCTGCACTGCGACCGCCGCAGGTGGCCCCCCACTCGCGTCATCAGGGCCTCCATTAGGTGAATGCGAGGACAGAACGAGGCCTGTCTGCACAATGGCTTTCGCTCCGGGAGCTTGTTAAACTTTGTAGGATCAGCAACCGCTTCCAACTATGTCGAGACGAGGTTACACCATTGGAATTCAGAGAAACGCTGCTTGATTCTCACGTCGACGCTACTACCTTTCCTGAAATATTAAAAGTTGTTGAAAAAGTGAAATGTAGATGTTGGTGTCTTACTGGAAATTATGCACAATGTATCGCAAGAGTAAAGGTATTGAAGAAAACAGTTCAAGCTAAAATTTTTGAAATCTGTTTTTACTTCAAAGTATGGCAGTCATATTGCCCGAAATGGTTAAGAAAAATAATGTTAGCTAATTTTAGAATTCTATGATTCTAGATTAAATGTGTACATGAAGTCACATTACAGTAATTAATGTACGTGTTCCAGTCGCGGAGTTGGTAGCATAAGTAAGAAATATTATCGTCGACAACAATCGAAAATTTCTATTCAAATATTAAATATTTCATCGATACTATTTTATGCGAATGCAAATGGGCTCGTAGCACTTAGGCTCTTGCTGTTAATAGGCATAAAGTAACATTTTTTTTGTTTCACAAAAGTTCTTGCTTTGCATATAGCAACTTTATATAGACAGTCGAAACATACGTGTTAAAAAACTCTACAGGGTAAAGTAAATTTCGAATACAACCTACAATGTAACACCCATGTTCGTGGATTAGGTGTGGGGAGACATACCTAAATGTCTTCAAGAAGAGTTAAAAAAATGCATGAACTTTACAGCCAAGATTGTTTGTAAAGGTAATTTCAAGAAATTTAATCACGCAACTCATCTCCTAGAGAAACTGAGCTGGATCCCTATCCAGCAAAGGTTTCTCATTCGTGAAGCCCGATATGTTTTCTCCTCTTTACACCTCCCCTAAAGCAGAGCAAAAATTATTTACTTTCTCCTACCTAAAACTACAGACAAAAAAGCAGGAGAAATGACGTATTAGTGAGCTACCGCTCATCCAGCGTAGGGTAATAAGCGCTATTAATCTCGGAAGCCTTGCTGTGGAATAATCTTCCTGCACATGTGAAAAAATTCAAGTCGCTGAAAGATTTCAAGGAAAACGTGTCTCGTCATTTCGAGTCTCACGAATAAAGCACATGTGTGTACATACCTATCCTTATTTTCTAGCATTCTATAACTCACATTTGAGAGAGCTAATACTTCCACTCACTGTGCACTAATACATCTTAAATAGCATTAAGTAATCATATATCACGTGGCGCACTCCAGCATACCTATCCAATAGTTTGCCTAAATTATTTTGCAATACGCTTCACCATCTATACGAAACTTTGAGAAGAGTTAAAATGCGAACAAACTTAGGTATAAAACCGAGCACTTGTGAATTTACTTCGTTTCATACTTATGACAACCTTCATAAATACTGGCTCATTATCAATTTAGTGATACTGATTATTATTGTGTAATATTTCTGCTTGCATGTCAATATTGGTAAATATTTCACGATCACGGATGGAAGTGCAGCAGGTAAACTTTTTGAGTTTCTGTGACTATGTTTAGTTTATGAACACCTCGATCCAAAATATTTGTAACGCCTCCCTCATTAGGTAATTTATTCATGCAAGTGTACGAGAAATTGCAAATTTTCCACAGTAATGCAAGTAGTTCAACTAATTAAAACTCCTTGATGATTAATTTTTGACACTCACGCAAACATCAGGTCGATTATGCATCAACCACTGTCGTGAAATTGAATACTATGAATTAATACTCGCTTATAAATATGTGTTCATATACTTGAACGCATATCAACCGTATACCCAATGCCTA
>VOMN01055350.1:0-16584 GCA_014899125.1 Orchestia grillus
TGAGAGCACAGCACGTTATGGATGAGAGCACAGCACGTTATGGATTAGAACACAGCACGTTATGGATCAGAGCACAGCACGTTGTGGATTAGAGCACAGCACGTTATGGATTAGAGCACAGCACGTTATGGATGAGATCACAGCACGTTATGGATTAGAGCACAGCACGTTATGGATGAGAGCACAGCACGTTGTGGATTAGATGAGATTATTCGTTGGTTTAGAGCTCCTTATCCACATCAAATGTGTTGCAAAAAGAGCGAAGAGAAGAAGAAACCATCTAGTATGGACTGTAGAAAACGCGGAATCTATGCACATGGGTGTTCCCACACTGAATTTCCTACGCAAAGAGACAATAAGTTAAGATGTAGGAGGAAGAAAAGACAAAGAAGAGATAGCGAAGGAGATGTAAAACTTGAAAGTAACAAAGTGGGCATGAAAGATAAAAATCCCAAAGGCTTATTTATAGCTGAGGTAACCGAACAGTGCCCCCCGAGGTCGTAAGTCCCCATAACACTGGGCAGACAAACGTTACTAGCCTATCGCTAATGCCTGTCCTACGCCTCCTGAGGGGACTGTATGTTATGTAGCAGGTCTCAGCGTAGCTTGAAGATCAGAATTTCTGAAACGCAGGCGTTCATATAATTATGAAAAACGTAGCGAAGTTTGTGCAAAATATTTGCAATGTGTCATCTTTCTTTTTCCTAAATATTGCATTCCTCATTTGATAGCTCGCAAATGTCCAATGATGGAGACTAATATTGGTGGCTATCATCAAGTGGACAAGAGCAAGAAAATTAATTTGAAACTAAAACATAGCAATTAAAGGTAAAAAAGCAATATTAGTCGAATGGACAACTAACGAAAACGTCTGCTTGAATAAAATAGCACTGACGAAAATTATTTTGCGCCTGTATTCATATGTATAAATATATGTATGGAGAATTATAGAGGGAATTTAATTGCATATCATGAGTCGAAATATAACACGACCAGCCCATGAAACCAGCTCCAAAATTAACGTTGAATAAAATTACGATTGTCTACACGACTCTCGTAAGTTTTTTATTTGTAATATTAGCTCGACTTCAGCATTTCCAGGTCTCCCTTGTGCCGCTGCAACAGTGGACGTAGCTCATGCCACCAGCTGATGCCTCGGAGGACGCAAGATACAACATTTTCATTTAGCGTTGTGTTTGAGAGGCATGAGGGATATTTTGCTTCTCTTTTGAAATATTTTCCTTTTGCTTTTTTTTCAAACATCTATATTTCCATTTCGCTTCTTTCCTCATATATTTTCCTTTTGCTTCTTTTTTTTCAAAGATCTATGTTTTCATTTCGCTTCTTTCTTCAAATATTTTCCTTATGTTTTTCTCTAAACAATTCTCATTTGCTTCTTTCTTTGAATATTTGCCTTTTGCTTTTTTCTTTAAATATCTTCTTTTAGCATCCCTTTAAATATTTTCCTTTTGTATTTCTTCAAATATTTTTCATTTGCTTCTTCCCTTGAATGTATTCGTGCTGGAAGCTGCCGTTCTTTAAATTAAATACCGAGCACAAAGCGAAAGCAAGTAAAATAATTGATTTAATTCAAAAGCCAAAGTATTTCAGTTGGTCTAGCAAAGCACGAAGGTATCTCACACGAACGCCTCACGCGTTCCTTGCTCGATGGACCTCACTTGCGGTCCCATGTTGAATTCCCTGCGTTACGCCATACATGGTTTTTATTATCTACTAGTAGACGCGCCCTATCATAAATGGCGGGACAAATGATGCTAAATTCTAAACATGTCCTCTTAGTTACGGTAAATCTGGCATGAAATAATGTTATTTCCAGTATCACTGATACGGACTGCCTTATCTGACAGTCACGCTGTTAGGCTAGGAATACGGACCCGGGAATTTTCTCCCTACTTAAATCCTTAAGAAGTGGCAGGGAGACGGACCAACCAAGCAACAACTGTGTATTAGTATATAGAGAAAATAGTTTATTTGTGGTTTCACCACCGTTGTCTCATTTTTCCGTGATTCGAACGGCGAGGCTCGGTTTCAGTCTGAAGTTTTTTCAGTCGCAAATTTATTCCTTAGTCTACCTGGCCGAGCAGTTGAAGTTTGAAATATAGTTTGGAATTTTACCGGTCTCCTGAAGCCTCACTCGAAAGACCATGCTCTCTTGCTGCTGCAGAAGTGACTTCCCTTGAACAGCTTCAACACTTTCAAATTTTGAGATGAAGCAGAAATGTGAATCTATACCCCCATGACTTGAAAGAATCGTACCGTGCCCTATATTTGCTAAGCCAAAAATTTCAGCGAAGCACAAACAACTACTCGAAAAAGAAATTCTACTATACGACCGAAATTTTCCGTAACAGAAGCATGTGCAGGAGTCGTTAGGCAAGAGGGAGTTTTAAATTCAACATACAGCTGCCCACCTCCGACGGCACGTCTTGGCTGTGGCGCACCGTTACCTGTTCCAATGTTACGGAGATGACATCTGTAAGGAATGCCCAACGGGGGACACTCGAGTTTTTTAACCGCACTCATGCAGCTCAACAAGCTTCAAAACATACCTGAAATGCTAGATCAAAACCTAACATTTTAAAAATGTATGGTCTTGAAACATGTTAATCGAGGGATAAGAGACGGTTTCAGTGTCCAATTAATAGATGTAAGGTTAGAGAAATCTATTTTCAGAGATCGATCTGTCTCGTTCACCAGCAATGATTGCTGCAAATTAACGAGGCTGAGGTGAAAATATAGCCAACGATTGATGTAAAACTTTAAGTACAGTAAAGTAAGCGCGTACGAACTATGCGTAATTGTAACGTAGTTATGAAAACTTCGAATTCGATGGAACGTAGCAAATAACAGGTGTAGTGTCATGAGTTCCAAGGAACTGTTCTCAGATTCGTTTTTATCGTTTTGATATCTCATTCGGATGGAGGAAACTTTTTGGGCAATCTTCTTTGCATAAAGAACATCAATGAGGGCCTACCATCAATCCGGAAAACAGAAAAATATGAACGTGAAAAACCCACCAATTTACGGACTCATCAAGAACAAAACACGCTGGCGTGGTCCTATCCAATGCACGTGTTCCTCAAGGGACAGAAGTGCTCGAAAATTCGACCATCTGGGGAGCATAACTGCGTACTCGCGGATCTAATCACTCCGCATCACATCGGTAAGCAGCTCGAGTTTGTGCGACAAGGACAGTTAGACTTTTCACGACCGAATCATAGTTGCGATAAGGCTGTGTGTTCCTCTACACGAAAACCCTAGCTTGAGCTTTCCAGCTTTCTTAGCTTTTTACAACAGTCTAGCAACGCACTTCTGAAACAAGAACCGCGAAGTCCAATTGCTCGATAAAAAGTTAAATTACCTTTTTTCGAAAAGGATACATTTCTTTTTCTGGTCATTGAAGAGTATTAATTACACAGGGCGACGTGGTGGTGGTGGACTACAACGACTTCATTTTTCGGCAGACGCGCATTCAGCCAGGCTGCCAAACTTCTGTTGGAAGCCTACGGAAAAAACCCTGGTCGACGAGATGTTGCTTCATTAGCTGCATGATTCACGGGCGTTTAAAAATAGGCTGAAGCTTCGTCACAAGTTTTTCATGCAACAGAAGAAATGCACTCACCTTGAGACGTGAAAACCATGAATTGATTATTATTCAGGATTCTTATTCAGGTATTGCATGTGAAATAACTACAGCAATACTTTCGTTGTCAAAAATCGCAGCAATATGGTTCTGATGCATTCGTTGAGCAATATAAGTTCGAGTTTCGAATGTTTATTATTCTAAAAATAATTCTGCAAGAATATCAAAAATCTCATATCTGTGCCACATCTGAGTACTACACGCATTTTTGCGCCCCACAATTTGTACAATCGCAATCCTAACACGGCGACTCTATTCTAGAATCGAACAGAACGGTTACAAGAGCCTTGGTACGTACAAGCTGTTAAACTTTTACAGTTACAAGCCGGAACTTTGCGCGCACATTGAGTCAATATTTGGACTAGGTCTCTCCGCTAAGATAAGTTTGTTAAGAAAAGTTCTTGAGCCCAAACTGGCCCCCGCCCTGCACTTGCGCTGACTGAGCCGAGGACATTTCTGCTCGAATTACGTTGGCTTGGCTGAGGCCATTTCGCCAAGTCTACGAGGGCTGCCAAGTCCCACCGTGGGCAGTTATGCTTAGACGGGTACTCTTCGTTGCGATTATTTCTTTTCAATTCAAAGCTTGATCAAATTCTTGGAGACCACGATAGCAGCAACAGCAGCTCAATAGTTTCACTATTGAGAAGGTTTGTCGCGGCTGCTTGAATGCTTGCGTTGTAAGCCACATAAACGTCGAGGCAATTCAAAATCCTCTGAGAAATGATTTCTTCAAGATTTGCAACTGTTCCCTGAAAACTATACTCTGTCAAATTAAACGATAAAATGACACTGATTGATTATAGGTCAGTGTAAGTTTCAGCTGATAACAAAATCCTTGTTCCAAGAAGGAATTTCTCGCCCGCCCCGTGACTGCCAGTTTGTCCTCATCCTGTCGCAATCGATTCATCCGCGAAAACTTTACAAAGGGGACAAGAAGCAATGAATAATTCAACTGTGAAATGATTAGGAAACACTTCAAATACTTGAATGCCTCATACTAAATTTCACCCCAGTCAACAGTAGATATAATGTACCGAAGTAAAACGTAGCGGGTCATACGTCAACAGTTCTCAAAATAGTAGTTGGTGAGTTTTGCATTCTCATCTTCATTCACGATTTCTTTTACCAAATTATTTTCTCAAAATTCACTTTTTTTTGTTTTTTTCGGTCACAATTCTTTAAAGTTGCACAATGAGAGACCTGACCTTTCGAATTCAATTTAAAGTTAAATCGAATCCAACGTCAGAATAAACTACAGAATGCCCTCAAAATTAAACAAATTCAGCACTACAACATCACAGGCAATGTAAGTATTCGACACTATGATATTCATCGCGGTATTTATAAAAACCGTTGAAAAATCGACACCGATTGTGCAAGTTGAAGTTCAAGTACTCCGTACCGTCAAGCGTACCGTCAAGCGTACCGTCAAGCGTACCGTCAAGCGTACCGCCAAGCGTACCGCCAAGCGTACCGTCAAGCGTACCGTCAAGCGTACCGTTACGTATAACGAGGGTCACACACGAGGTGCCAGCGTACGTCAAGTAGAAGAGATTGAAAAAACATCGTTGGAACAAGCCTCCGTGTCGTTGCACTTTAATGTAATTTCACAAGTACCTCTCACACGTAGCCTGCACTGTGCAGTATTAGACAAGGTACAGGATAAAAGCGAGGGGAAGGGAAAACTACCTGTGGTATATTCGTGTTTAATTACGAATGTATTTTTAGGCCTGAAATAACGTATTATGAAAGTAGATTTTTAGTGGATATGAGACGGAAAAAGAATTGAAGCGAATTATCGTGCGTCAATCATTTCGTGGGAAAAGGGGAAACAAGTAATCAGAAAACTGCAAAAGAAATCCCGCGCAGAATTGTGAAAATTCTGGCAAGCTTTCATTTTCTGCGATGCCATTAGGAGTTCAACGTTCTTCTGAAGGTCACATGAGCCAAAGCTTACTCTGATACAGACTCGCTCAAATAGAGTCACAAGAGCACTACTAACACGTCAAAATGTTCAAGGCTCAGAAGTTGTCACGACAGCTGCTTAATGAGCGTCTCATCAGCGATTATTCATCGCCATGGCAATGTTTGGTTTAGTTCTCGACGAGAAGCAAGGGAAGCTCAACCGATGCTGAGCTCCTGCTCCGACATGGACGAGTTAACTCGTTTTGACCTCATTTGTGCTTCTCAGATTTGAGTGAGCAAACGTTGCCTGATTTTCGAATTTGAATAAAAAAATCTGCGGTGAGTGAACGTTTCCTTCCTCGACATCTCTTCGTATTAACCGACCATTTTTCAGTTCAGTCAAAAAATCTGCAAGGAAAGGGGCTGAAGTGCGTAGAATAGACGCTGGAAGTGGCACCCGGCATTGCTTTGAATGAAAGCTTGTGCGTTAAGATCTGTACACCCACTCATACGAGTGCTGTGTTGCTTCGTGTCAACTGCGAATACGCCGCAGGAATGTGAGTGGTCGGAAAAAGGGATTGAGGACCGTTCATCGGTCGCTTATTGAAAAACTTGCGTCCGATAAAATGTCCAATAAATTTAGTCTCGTGTGTGTATATATGAAGCCTGTTAAAGCCTGGATAGAATAAAGCAATTTCCGTGCGGCTAAGCACGGAGAGGCTCGCTAAGTTTTGTGATTATAACTTCGGTCGCTGTAATTCTTTTCCTGAAGAATTCTCAAAAACTTTAGTTTTGTTCATCAGAGGAGCGATTCAGACAGCTATCGAATAAATACTTAGAGCATCATGGAATGAAGCTCTAAAGCATTATAAAGAGAACATTGTTACGCTCAAGCTGCCAAAAAGTTGCCTTATTACTTTAATTTCATCCCGGTAGTCGCTCAAACGCTTCGGCTTTGAATATGTGAAAAGGTTAAAAATTAAAAGATAAAATAGACAGGAATATTTCTGCCCTCGTGAGCGCTGTTGCTCGAGAGGGGAAGGTGAAAGAAACCTAAATGAAAAACCAAGTCTCGAAAAAAAGTAACTTGAAACAAGTCGGTCAACTTTAAAAGAGTGTTGATTTTCCCGAGGGACCTCGAGTACTCTAGTTCCCCTTCGTGTACTCCCCAGCTGCTCCCCAGCTTAGAACCTGTCAGCATAGCGCCCTAAAAGCTCACATATCATGCACGACTTTAAAGAAGGTGAAGACTGAAGTGAACCATCGATGGGAAATGATGTGAAATGTTTTAGTATTTCCTACTTTTCTCAAATCCTCTTTAGTTGTCCAGCCCTCAAAAATAATAGAACATACTCCTGAGGGCAGAAAATTTTGAAAATTAAGGAAAAGAAACAAAATTGAAAACTAACACTTTTCCTGACTTTCAATGAGACTAGTAACGGTATGACGTTCTTTTCGATGTTCCAACACTGTAGCCATGACAATATGGAAATAAAAGCCCATAATATGCTTTACCATATGAATGTGAAGAAACAAGTTCACGTCAATCATAGACCACGATACTACTTCGATTTAGAGATTGGTATCGCCAGGGAAATAGAGAAAACGAAATTTTATGGATCTTCCGCCTTTTGTTTCTCGATTCAATTGATTTAATCTTCGACTTGCAGCAATTTGTTGGCAATGGTGTTCAACAATAATAAGGGTTTTGCCAATAGTTTTTGACCATAAAAATAGTTTTGTTTTTGTTAATGGTTTTTAACATTAACAATGATTTTGACAACAGGTCGAACAATAAGTACGACGCGGCGGGAACTTCTAAAGCAAGCGCTGAACAACCAACAATTTAACAAGCTCGACGCTCACTCCTGACGGTTCATTTAAATTAAAATGAAAAACTTTAACAAACCTGTGACACGTCAATCTTATAGTCCATGTTGAATATTATGTAAAAAGACAAAGAACCATCATAGCGCCAGTGTAGAAGTTTGAACTGCGTTGGGCATCCAATGACGACAATTTTGTTTGTTCAAATCATCACAGTGCCCAAACGATCGTGTACTTTAAAGCCTAGTTCTCAACTCGTCTCTCCATAAATTGAAATGCTTCAAAATGCAGACACTTCATACCCCTACCAGCTCTTCTGCCATAAACATGAGACAAAAATAAAAGCATTGATTAATTACATCACACTCAAGCTAGAAGGACTCCCGTAAAGCAACGCAATTAATCAGCTTTTCTTGCCTTAAAAACTGCCAAAGTGAAGCCGATTTGTTGAGGAGCGGCAGAAATTACCCGGCAAACAAAGGTCACAAAACCCGATCGCATGCGTCAGTATTGAGAAGAAAATAATTCTCAGGACTGCAATGCTTACCGACGATCAAGCCATCACGCGTCCAGTGGTGGCTGAGCCGCGTTTACGCGGTCGATGCCATCGTTTTCTGCAGCCCTTGATTGAACAGAGCTTGTTGACCGGATTGTGCACCTCGACCACTCCTGGCTGATACATCAGCAAATCCTTCGTAAAATATCCCTGAGAAATACGTCGAATTAGTGATGAAAGTTGAAAAAGTGCGCACTACTAAATAATTGGTAGAACTGGACATTTTTGCAAAACGATTTTATAGGAAGTAATGGCTTACGTGCACGCAACTATAAATCTGAAAATATTATGAAAAAAATGATTGAATCTGGGACTTCAGTCGTAAAGAAATGAGCAAACCAGCATTTCACGATGGAAAAAAGTCAGCGCTGTGCTTGCAAGTGCACTTCAGAACACTTCGTTGAAGCAACCAACCCACAAATAATCCTCGGCGAGACTGCAGTGGATTAACCCTTCATCAAGAAACATTTATCTTCCTACAAGAAACACAGCCGTTCCTCGCAAAATCGATTGGGAGGAGCAATTCCCAGAAAACTGCCCGTTTAAATTTAGGTTCATTCTCAGGAAGAGTACGGAGCATAGATGTCAGGCGCGGCAGTTAACACCCACACACACGTGTAGCCCAAGGGTCAGTGATGTCGTCTGGAAGCGATAGTTCAGGATTTAAGAGAACATCGGCCGGCCGTTTACGGCGCTGTTTGCATAACAAGGTGGCTTGACGCACATTTTGTTGACTGGTGGTGGCCAGGTATAAAATGGACCTTAGAGGTGTGATACCAACGTGGTGCACAATTTAATCGAAACGCACGAAGCAGTCGGAGGTAACGTGAGAAAAAACGGCGTTTTGTGGCCCTGAAAGAGGCAATGCTTGGGGCAGAGATCATAGATGTGCGTCGCTCAGAGATTTTAGACGTAAAAGTAACAGTAAGACCAGCGTTGGTGATGGCTCATGGGGCTTAAATCTTGAGAATCTCGAGGTGAAAAAATCGTAAACGTTTGTATTTGTCGCATAGTACGAGAAGATAATCATTTTTAGAGGTAAATATTTTACCAACAACACGGTGGTTTGCATGTTCTCTCGTATTCAAGATCTCGTTGCAACGAAACATGGATACCTCGGTAGTATGTAGTTCGGGTACACCTTCCCAGGCCACACTGTTGTGCCGTCTTTTTTAGAAATATCGTCTTTAATCTTCCTTTCCCAAGGGAAGCCTCCGGTTTCGAACCCGAGTCCTCCTGACTATACAGGGTGACCCACAAAAAAGTACATCGGAGTTCGAATTGATATGACGCGGAAATATTATAGTTACTTCAAGTCTGTAACAAGCATGTTATTCGGTTATTCGAACCTGTTATTCGAACAGGTATTTAGGCTACCAGTTGCATGGATCAAAAAATAATATTTTTGCAGTCATATCAATTCGAACTCCGATGTACTTTTTCGTGGGACACCCCGTATAGGAGCCATGTACACTATTACGTAGAAGAGAAAGACTTTCTTATTGTGCTACCAGTCTCTCGTGAATAAATCGCTTAAGCTGCATCATGGATGCACTTCTGTAGGTAGGTTGAAACAGATTCCACCGCCATCAACAATACCGATCCATATTATCTGCTAGAATATATGTGACTAACCTTGAGGTCGGTGGGACCTTTATACTTTAACAGGTTGTTAAGTGAAATGGTTAAGATTTAAAAATTGACACGTACCTTGTGATGAATATAAAGTGTTTTACAAGACCGTGACTCACACGCAAGCCTCAAAGAAACTGCTATGTTCGAGCAAGTCGCGTTATACTCGAACATTCGTTGAACCAATTATTCTTTCCAGAAGAGCTCGTTTACGTATCATAGATACTGGAAGTACTTCCAGGTTCTTCACTCCGTCTCCATTTGTGTGTAGCGAGCACGAAGTATGCGTTCATTGAGTGAAGGGACGGAAAAAGACTTACTCTATGAAAAAAGTCAGAGCCGTAAGCCTTCTGTCTTGAAACACGCCAGTTCGGTATTGCTACGGAGCTTATTTTACATAAACGAGACCGACTGCAGGTTCATCGACTATGGAATAAAATTCGTGTTTTGATTTGTTTTTTGGGCTAAACTCATACTTCCTCATCTCTTTTTAGATAATTACAATGAATAAAAAATAATGTTTAGGATGCTAGAGCTCTGTTTTTGTGGTCAAGTTAATAAATTCTGAAATTTGCCTCTCTGCAACATAATACAAGCAATAAATGTAACACACGTACGCAAAACTTGGTAGGAATAATGGGTATTTCCTTATGTTTGGGAATAAAGAGAGTTAGGAAATTACGCTAAATTGCCACGAACTCAAATCCTGACCCAATGCTATCTCTACTTATATCCTATGTTGTGCTCTGTAGCAGATCGTATCAAATAAAATTTTTCTAATTGACTTATGACCCAGAAATCATCTTCTTAAACCAAATTATAAAGGCCGCCAGAAACGTAAAGTTCCAATGAAAGTTTCATCGAGCGCAGCTTCCAGAAGCGGATGAATGAAACTTCATTTCGAATACTTCGGAACTTTATTTAGGCAACCGAGCATCGAGCGCTCTGACAGAGCTCGCGTTCAAGGAGCTCAATATTGAAACGGAACGACTGAAGTCTGCAATTAGGATATACATATACATGACGGGGGAAATTTGTTTCGACAGAGCATATTATTAAAATTAATAAAAGCAGGGTTACGGTCATAACGTAGTCAAAGTGGGCAGAGGGACAGCATAGCTAGTTGGTAGACGTCAGGGATACTGAAGGCACAATTGAAGATGTTATTTTTTGATAGTATATTACTGACCTCTAGCAATAATAATAATATTATTTTTATTATTATTATTTTAACTTTTTCGAACCCTGCTTTATTTTTCGGGCTCCTGGTCCAGACTACATCCCGCAGTATAAGGATCAGGCCACCCGCCCCGTTTGCATGGTAATACGGGGACCACAGAATCTTCGTT
Source organism: Orchestia grillus (assembly GCA_014899125.1). Classification (NCBI taxonomy): domain Eukaryota; kingdom Metazoa; phylum Arthropoda; class Malacostraca; order Amphipoda; family Talitridae; genus Orchestia; species Orchestia grillus. The sequence goes on from VOMN01055350.1 coordinate 10,934, forward strand.
GTTATTATTATTATTAATTATTATTATTGTAGGGGTTAATTACAGTTGTCACATGTCACGTGATTTGAGCCATGGAACTCAATTTCAGTTCAAAGTTTATATGGAGCTCTCATGGTAAACGTTTTATGAAGTTAAAGTTATACGAATAGCTCAGGAATCCTCCTTATCCTCAGAGGATCGCTATGCTTTAAAGATGTGCTGAAGGATTATCCCCTTGAGCGTCTACCAGAGAGGGGTCCAACCAAAGCCCTCCATGGGACGAGGTGGGGACCCACAGCCTGGATCAGGTGAGTATTGAAGGATAACTTGGACTCGGTGTCCGAAAAGACAAACGACAAACGACGTAACTTGCCGAGCCCGTCCTGTTGAGAATTGTTTCGTAAAGCGGCAAGAAATGTTTCTTCGGACGTAATAAACTAACGACCATTCTAAATGCACGCTCAGCCACCCATATATGCAATGGGTTTGGTCAATAAAGTTACTCATTGACCAAATTAAATGTTATTTTTCAAAGCAAAAATAAAAACGCTCTCTCACATCTGATGATTATGCTTACGAAAACAAACTTTGAGAAACCAACCACGTTCATAAAACTAATAAAAATTTTGGAACGAAGTACCACGAAAGAATCAAGAAACGTGAAGGCAATCAAAGCTACAGAAAAAAATCAAGTGACTTCAAAATCGCAATTTTCAAACTCTCGGTCCGGGGAGAATGGAGAAACTACGAACATCCTCAGGCCATATAGTATCACCCTGGTAAAAAAGCCTCGATTTATCTCGTAGTACCGCGGCCACATTATAGCTGCTCATGAATAAATTAGGGCTTCTTCGGACATCACTTTGCAGGGGTGTTCATTTTTTGACTCCGTAGAATGGCTGTTCCAGCGAGTCCACGTTATATGCTTACAGCGCATGCGTGTGCGTGTGGCATCCGAACAAGTGCGCGTAGCATCCGAACAAGTGCGCGTGGCGTCCGAACAAGTGCGCGTGGNGGCGTCCAAACAAGTGCGCGTGGCGTCCAAACAAGTGCGCGTGGCGTCAGAACACGTTTTGTACCGAGTAAGCGTGTCCCGCTCTTACATATTGTAAGAAATATCTCTGCAATACAATCAGAGCATGATTGCAATCGATCAACTAGATCATTTTCTATATTTTCGGTGTTGTGGTTTTTGGAGGATGAAAAGTTTTAGGAATTGTGATTGATGGTGATTGAAGGTTCGGCGCTAGAAATGTGGGCTGTGAATTTCAAGAAAAACACCTCAGATAATTCATTACGGCGAAGAAACGAAGGTGAGTGCACAAGCCCATGAAGTGAGGCAGGGAATTATAGCGGGCTTGCGGAGGGTGTTTTGGTGGCCTGTAAACATTTAATATTTCGACATCAACCCTTATATTTATTCTTAAAAAAAGAAAAACATCTCGCCGAGCAGTCGTAAGCGAACATGGAGCATTTAATCCTAGAGAATATTGCCGAGTCAGAGGAAATAATATGTTGCAATATTTATTCTGTGTCGAAAAGAAAGCTTCATTTTAAATAAATGGAGTCGCATACTTCATTACGAAAGAAAGAGGAAAGCGGTTTTTAAGGTTTTCGAACTAAAAGCTGTTTTTCACCTGTTGACTATACGTTTTTTTCTGTTTAAGATAGAGTCATAACTTAAGCTTGACAATGTAAAACATAGAACTACGATATTAACAAAGAATTCGCAAGAATTTTCTGGCTGCCATCTTTCATCAGTCGTTCTGTAGTAGAGGGAAGCAAACTCCTCGAATGCAAGAGATCTTCCCTCTGTGTTCTTCTCACGGTTTTATTGCTGTTTGCACTTCACGGCAGAAGAGAAGGTGTTGAGACAGAAAAGCTGAATAGCCTTCACGCTTGAGTCTTTCAAGAGAGAAGATGAAAGCAAGAGCGTTGTGGAGAGGCAGTTATGAACTGTAAAAAGGAATCTGATCCTTTGACACAAAAGGCTTTTAGAAATAAAGCAAATAAGATAAGATGAGCGAGATGATCCCCTTCCTTGGATAATACAAGTGGTCATGTGTGTGTCAACTGAAAGAATGAACAAAAACTAAACGTCTTGAAAAAAGCGCGGCTCTTTCAAGCAGCAGCAGTGGGAGCCGTGCCATGTAGACGAGGCCTTCAATGCGTTCAGTTTGCGCCCGTAGGAATATAAGAGCTTTAGAATACGTGTGAGCTGGGGCAGCGTTGTGAACCAATTGAGTAAGCTGGAAATAACATTTCCATTACGGAAGTCAATGCTGATAACGTCAGCCACAACAACCCATGCACGACGAAAGATTTTTCCAAAATTTTCTTCAAAATTTTTTGAAATAGTGAATATCGTAAAACCAACCCAAATAGAATGTCACATCACTGCAATACAATGTGGTACTTAAGATGATGCGCTGAATTTAATATTATTTACAACACTGCCAAAGTTGTCGATTTAAAATATATGTTATCTTGACCTCCGAAAAAAATACCTCCAAGACATGATTATCAGTTACAACATAATACGCTTTGAAATTGATCCGAGAGTCAAATTACGATGCATCTCCGTTGCAATTACGAACAGAAAACTGCCAAAGTGAAATAAACTTGATGCTGCTCCAAAGAAATGCCCTAAAATCCACAAACTCGAATTCGTAACTTTCGATCCATGCACTAAACAGTTTCTCGAACAAAGTCCTCAATAACCGTCAAACCAACAGCGTCCAAAGTGGGACAGGCACTCACACAGAAGTCGACTTAGCTGGAAATGGAACCAAGTTCTGCTCCATCTATGTAACGCATTTACTTATTCAATTAAAAACATTCAAAGCCCGGTAAAAGTTTTGTTTGACCGGAGCTGAATTGCCTGCGACGATGCTAATTTTTACAGGGGTGAAACGACCGCCTGGTGATGGTCACATCCCGTGACACGTGTCAAGCTTTACCATAGATATGGAATTTGATATCCGCTTTTGTAAGGTTGCAGCTATTTTTTCGTTAAAGCCTAAATGCAGCCTTATTGCACACACACACGTACGGATGACGTTAGTTTTTCATACAAAGCTAAATGCGAACTTATTTTATGTATACGTCAGGATGCAGCTAGTTTGTCGTACAAAGACAAATGCGGCCTTATCGCTAGAAGAATCGGTGGGTAAGCAGTAAATACCGTCGTAACTACTTCGTGCAGGGCGACACACAGGGGCCCATCATTCAAATATCTGGTGAATTTCAGTGTGAAAGTTTTGTAGAACCAAGGGTTGCGAGCTTCACGTACGTCCGAGCGTCCCTGACACAGCGCACTAGCGTACGTATCGCACGAGAGCAGGTGCGCCTCAGCTCTCATCATTAGGAACTAAAACGTGAGGCATCCCACGCATTCTTTTCCAACACGTAGGATTATATTAGGTTACGCAACGAATTAGTTTGAAGCTCCATATCCTCATGAAATTTCATTTAGAGAGTGCAAAAAACGGGACCATTTGGTATGATTTAAAAAACGGGTAATCTATGCACAGGTGCGCTCCTACACACGACTCCTTGCGCTGAGAAACAGCATGATAAAAATGAACGGGAAAAAAGATGAAGAATAATCAGCGAAAAACGCTTAAAAATATAAAGAAGCATAGTGGGCAAGGTAGTTAGAAGTCTCGAAGGCTTAGGTAGAGTTGAAGTCCCTCTATCTAACCTATCCTGTTGCCTATCCTATGTCTCTGATGAGGTCTATGACGTTAGCAGGGGCCTGACACACCAGGATGTGTCATTCTTGCGGTGGCGTGTCCATAGCGTACCTCAGTTCAAGTGGAAAGCAGTATTTCCAAGTATTGGAACACAACATTAGGTTTTTTTTCCTGTTTTTAGGCAGAGTAGAACGTCCATTCGGTAGTAGTAAATTACGCGTATTGTCCGTCGACGTCAGCAAAAATTAAGAAACGGCTCGAATGTACTACGAAATAGTTATAAAAAACGAGAACGGTTCAATAAATATATGATCTCAACTATCACGAGAGAATTAATTAAAGCAACTTCTGCACATGAATGTTACTTATGTGTGACAGCTTTGAATATTTTACAAATTATAATTATGTTACCTTTCGAGGCCTATAAAATTCAGTCTGTGTAGTATGGAAAACCTAGTTTGTTTAAATTCAAATGAACAACCGAATGTATCAGCTCAACGAATAAATTTCCATCCGAGCAGGATATTTCCAACAGCGCAATAAAACTACTAACAGCGCAATAAAACTTCCAACAGCGCATTAAAACTTCCAACAGTGCAATAAAACTTCCAACAGTGCAATAAAACTTCCAACAGCGCAATAAAACTTCCAACAGCGCAATAAAATTTCCAACAGCCCAATAAAATTTCCCACAGCGCAATGAAATTTCAAACAGTCCCAGAATATTTTCAACAGTCCAAGAATATTTCCAACAGCACAAGAAACTTTCCATCAGCGCGGGATATTTCCATCAACACAGAAAATTTCCATCAGGGCCGGAAAACGACTCTCTTCAATATCTGTTCGCGTCGGCATTTTGTGTCAATTAAGTAATTGCGACGCTGAGACAAATTGGGTATTTCCGAAAGTGAAAATCTCGATGGCAACGAAATGATTGCAGCAGAAATGCAGAATTGTTGGGATTCGATTGCATGCATTCATGCGTCACAGGACACATGGTGTAATCAGAGGGCAGGAATGGACGGACCGAGGATTTATACCACACGGCTATGCCAAAGCCTTCGCAGAAAGGCCTTTCAATTTTAGAAGTTATGCTACTTCTATATTAATAACGTATCTTTGGGAGGGCAAAAAATGAACGGAGCATTCCATTTCATGTTACGATTTTGAACTTATTATTGCATTCCTGCGGAATGTTAGAGAATGAATAAATTTTACTGCTATATGTTGTGCATACCTCTACTTCTATTTTTGTTCAATATCATGGCACAGAAAATAAAGCTCGTATCGTATTCAGTGGTCGATCCCCAGCCTGCATCTGATCACCAAGCAGTCTTGTGTTATTGCAAAGTAGCAAGTACAGAAAAAAGTTCTGAAGTCCAAAACGTAGCTCTTACTCCTCTAATAAACTCTCATCTGAGTATCAAGCTTCCGTGTACGTACAGTATTTTCCGCTCTAACACACATTTTGAATTTATATACCCTTGCACGCACTTCATCTCCAGGCTGACCACCCAAAAGAGACACTGATATGACACACTGATATGACACACTGAGATGATACACTGAAATGACACACTGAGATGACAAACTGAGAAGACACACTGAGAAGACACACTGAGAAGACACACTGAGAAGACACACTGAGCACTTGTGTTATTCGCCCTCCCCGCAGCCGCAGGGGAGGGGGTGAGGGCTGTGCAGGGGCGTCCATAGATCATGAATAGCAAGGCGAACGCTGCACGAGCCGCTTTCTTGGGTGAGAAAGAGTACATGATTCTTGAACAATGAAGAGCGGATGCTTCATGAATAAGACAGAGTGCACAACTCCTGAATAAAATAGAGCGCACAACTCCTGAATAAAGTAGAGCGCACAGCTCCTGAATAAAGTAGAGCGCACAACTCTTGAATAAAGTAGAGCGCACAACTCTTGAATAAAGTAGAGCGCACAACTCCTGAATAAAGTAGAGCGCACAA
>VOMN01055355.1:0-13815 GCA_014899125.1 Orchestia grillus
AAATACAGGGTAAATATGTTGTACATAACACTTGTGTTCAAGCGAAAAGGAAGTCACAATGTCAAGGCTGGGTCAGGTTTTCGAATCCAGTCCGAGTCACTAATTTTTTATTTTATTTCGTGTAAATTAATGCCTGTGTTAAATTAAAACTATTTTGGTAAATAAAATTAAATGAAAAATGATTTTACAAAAATATGATTTACTTGTAGATTGTATTACTTTCAAAATAATTATCGATTTATTTTCTCAAGTCATCACGCATTTAAAATTCATCGTACTTCTACTACTTTTTTATTTTATTTAGGATTCAATAACGTAATATTAATTCGCATTTTTTATTTTTGTGAATATATAGTCTATGATCAATTATCACTTCATCATACAATTATTCGTGAGAAGTTTGTAGTAGTGATGGTGGTGGTGATGTATGGTGGTATGTGATGGTGTGTGGTGATGTGTTGTGGTACGTGGTAGTGTGGGGTGGTGTGATGTGGTATGTGGTGGTGTGGCGTGGTGTGCCTACCTCGCAATTGGGCCAATTTTCACAAAGGTTCGCACCCAGATCTGTGAACTCCTACACTGCAGTGAAGAAAGAACTTGAAAGGCTTTCATTTTCCCCGACTCCCGAGTCATTTTCATGACGAATGTGAAAATAAGAAACCCCTGCTTGTCAAAACTCGTCTCAAGTTGTCTGATGACGCTCGTGACCCTCTAGCCAAGTAGAGCAGCCTCGACCCCTCACACGACGGAGGTGACAGCGAACACCCTCACTCACGGGGCGCGGCCCTCGGGAGGAACTTGGCGTACCTCGCACCGGCAGCAGCGAAGTGGCACTGTCGTGCCTGCTGTGCTGGGGGTCACGTGAGGGGGAGGGCGACTTGTGCTCAGTTGTGGTCCACGTTAGGTTTTGTTGTCGAGCTTCTGTACACCGCGCGAAAATTGAATAAGAGAAACGTGCTTCTGGTGGCAGAGGAGCGTTGTGAAGTAAAATTTGTTGGATCATGTGTGCTCTTTCCCCTTTCAGCCTCCCAAAATAATTAATCGTGAATGTCGTTTGATATCTATTTTGTTAAAATCTTACTGTAACACGACTAAAAATTAGTTAAAAATTTCGCATTGTACACCGCAATCCTTTCGATTACTTTCTCATATGTTTTCCTAATTTTTTGATCTAGAGTAAAATTTAAATTATTCAAACATGTTATCTCTTCTCCTTGTAGTTTTCCGTCCCCCGGGAGTGCTATGGCGCGAGATGTTCACTGTCCATGAAAGTCAATGGTTTTGTTCAGATAGCATTTAATCTCTAGTGTTCACAACTTCTTCTATAATGAACCGATATTAAACAAAGTTACATGAAAGTTTCCACTAACGAGAAGGTCATTAGCTCTAACGCTGTGATGAGGCAATGTGTCGACCGCCAATGTTTTCACATTCTGCGAGGACGCATTCAACGAGGCGCTGCGTCCGTTGCAATTCGTGAGAGGCACGTCTTTGCTTTTTGTGAACTCGTCATGGCAGAATGCTTTTGTTTTTCGTATGCGTTGTAGCAGGACGTTCTTATTTTTTGAACGCGTCTTGGAAGAATGCTTTTATATTGCGAAAACGTCATGGTAAAATGCTGTCATTTTTTGAACAAGTCATCGTTGGATGCTTTTATTTTGTTAGCTCGTCATGGCAAAATGTTTTTCTATTGTGGACGACCCGTAGTAGACTAGACTGCTTATCTTTTGTGAACGCGTACGGCAGAATAATTTTTTTTTTGCGAACGCGACATGGGAGAATACTTTTGTTTCGTGAACGCGTCATGGCAGAATGCTTTTTAACACAAACTCAGTACCCGTTTTGGCCGAGCGTTCTCCAACGGTGGCCAGAAGGTCGACTAGTCGCTTAGTCTCGTCTAGTTTGGTGACTTTTTTCTTTAGACTCAGGCGACTATTGGAGATGCGGGTATAAGCAAGATGGCATTCTCATCAGGAGAACATCCTGTTGCCAGACGCAGGGATGCTGTGACTCTCAAGCGAGCGAGGTCGCTTCGTCCCATTAAAACGGAGTGTACGGCATTGATATTTCACACGATCTGCTTTGAGAATCACTGACTTTAAAATGAGATCAATTGTTAGAGACGTTCGTTTGTTGCTTGAGCCACAGGAGCTTCAAGATATACTCTTTTTTGCAACTTTTTCTTCTCCAGGGCATGTTTTCATTCTGATGAATAATTAATGATAAAAAATTATTATCGAAAAATTATTAACGAGCGCTAACGAGTACCGACATCAATATTACTATTTCACTATTTATTCCCTGGATTCTAAGTGAAAATGAATTTCTGTAAGTGAAATGATTATTGCATATTTTCTTACCATTTCTATACGGTGATCACAATCTGCGATGCTCTGACGTGCAGCATTTGCTCCGCGGCGAGACGTAGTCACGGTCACTGTCTCGTGACTGACGTGGGGACGTGGGGACACGAGGACAGGGGGACGTGGGGATGTGGGAACGTCGTCGGGACGTGGGGACACAGAGACGAGGAGACGGAAGACGTGGGGACGTGACAACTTGGGGACGTGGGGACGTGACGACTTGGGGACGTGGGAACGTGACGACTTGGGGACGTGGGGACCTGATGACTTGGGGACGGGGGAACGTGACGACTTAAGGAAGTGGGGACGTAATGACTTGGGGACGTGGGGACCTGACGACTTGGGGACGTTATAACGTGACGACTTAAGGAAATAGGGACGTAACGACTTGGGGACGTGGGGACGTGACGACTTGGGGACGTGGGGACGAATGACGTGAAGTTGGGAGCGACTGACGATCAGCATTGGAATAAGATCAGAGTTCAGGCAATGGCCCCGCGTCGCTTCTTTACTCACTCTAACTGGAACAAGGTCGGGCCAAAGATGATCTATAGCGCTGGAATTCTCATTTTCTTTTGCGTAGCCTTCAGAATTAGTGTATAATTTAGCTCAGAAAACTAGTGGGGACTTGAGAAGATTTTTGCAGAAATTATTCGGAGTGAATTCGTTGAAATTATGCTTCAGAAATTAAATATGTTAATGATTAACTCTTTCGTATAAATCCAAAAGTTTAATTTCTTTTTAACAACACACAGACGATCGGTAAAAGAATGTTGCAGTCCTAGGTTTATAATAACAAAATCTTAGTGTTTATGAAGTAACATTTTTAGCAGCTAATTAAGTATTTAACTAATAAAAAAATTCATATACGTAAAACTTTCAGCTTATTTATTCCAATGCGTACATGTTACTCCTCTGTTGGCGTGCCAAGGCTTCCGCTCTGAGGAATGAGGCATGTTTCCTCCACGTGACATTCCTCTTTAGGAATGACTCGAAGGATTTTACGTTCACAGACGCCCTCAACCTGAAATTTTTCTTTTTACGCTGCAAATTATCAAAGTTCTGCTCAGGAAACTGTACTTTCCGCTAAACATATTAAGTGTTTGTATATTGAAAAATTCAGATAATTTGTTAGATTTTGATGAGAAACATTGGTGTTTCAGCCGCTGTGAGATTTCATCGGTTTATTTCTCGTATAAACTCACTCGAGAGAGAGCGTAAAATTTGACCTTATTCGTTATCTATGGACGACGCCTTAAATTTTATATCCAGCACACAATGGTGGCAGCCTGTACCTAAAAGTCTCTTTACTCAAGCTTGAACTCGACTTTAGTGCTTTCAGCCACAGAGCAGGCAGGTAGGCAGGCAGATAGGCAGGCTGGTGCAGGCAGGCAGGCAGGTAGGCAGGCTGGGTGGCAGATATGTCAGCAGGCAGGCAGGCAGGCTGACAAGTAAGCAAGCAAGCAGGCAGGCAGACCAGACCTTGTTCTCGAAAGGTTCCTTGATCGATGAAAATGGCCAGCACACAGAGAACACGGCCCTGAGAGGCCTGCTCGTGCTCAGCGTATCCCTGCTACGCGACCTGAGCGCTACGATGATCCAGTGAGCTCTACCCTGCAATTTCTTTGTCCAACTTTAAAGTCACAACTGCTCACGTATGGGAGTCATGATAATTGGGGTCGGCAGGACATATTTAGCTGCCGTCACCATTTAGACCGGGATGAACAGGTGCGTTCTCTAACTGGTGCGTTGGCCTGCGTTCTTATACTTGCTCTGTTGAAAATTCCATACACCGTAATTTAGGGAGAAATGCTTTTAACGGTGAGCGTGTCCGTCATTGGATGTCTGGAGGCACGCCTAGAGCAAAGCTTCAGGGTAGCTCGCATTCTTCAAGTGCGATGTGCGCCAGCCTGGTAACAGATTTTAACAGATTTTTTAGTCCCAGACTTCAGAGAGCGGGGAAATTTTGAGCACGTTTCATTTACTGGGACTGTTCATTACATTTCTGGAAAGAAAATTGTTCTTTGAGTCGTGATGTTAAAGTGAGCGGTCAGCCAAACATCACAGTTGACTACGGAAGGTATGTAGCTCGAAATAATTTTTGCCGGATTCTTGGCATTCTAAAACGTCATTATGACACCCTGCTCATGAAGGAAAATCAATGCTCATTCAAAAAGAGAAAAATATGAACACAATTTTTGAAATTATGGCTCTGAAGAAATTAGTACATATTTACTTTTAGAGGATAACTTTACAGCTGACGATTTATTTCAGTGGTTTACCGAGGTTAGTTGCATTCCACATCATATCTGAGGAGAATATTCCAGCGAGCACGAGTCGTTCGGGGCAGCGCTGCTCAAATAGATGTATGCATCTACTCCACCATTAGCGCATCGAGCAGTTACTGCGCACCAGGAAGCGTACGGTGTTCCTGCTTTGTTTCACTCCAGTAAAGTGCTGCCAAAGTTCCTCAGAACGCCCTCGTCTGGGCTCGCCGCGGCCTCTGGTGCCATTACGTGAGATTTATCTCCGTTTCCCATCGTGAAAACTTTCTTCATCATCAAAAATTAGCATTCGCTCACATGAATAACGAAATTGAGAGCTAGTGCGATATGAAACGTAACGAAAGAAAGCTAGTAAATTATTTAATTTAGCTACTGTGTTTATAAATACGATTTTTTATATCACTTATAGGTCGTCTACTCATCTATTATTCTTGATCTACAATGCATGACAGAAGTTTACTTCTTTTGAGCCATCTATCACAAAGTTTCATGTATTTTTCTCTTTCGCTATCCCATAGTCCTGTTGAGATCACAGGGTGCAATAAATTGATGGGTCCATTCTCGAGTTTTGCCTTATGCCTGATATGCGAGGCTGTGGCTGATATGTGAGACTGTGACTTAATATGTGAGACTGTGACTTAATATGTGAGACTGTGACTTGATATGTGAGGCTGTGACTTGATATGTGAGGTTGTGGCTTGATATGTGACTGTGGCATGCTATGCGAGGCTGTGGCCAGCACTGGGAACAAGCTACAGCGACTGTCAGAAGAAGCACGTGGTCTCGCATCAGTGCAGTGTCCCTTGATTTTGTTGGGCTACAAATATTTATTTCGGTGATGAGAGGATTTATCAACGATACAAATTATGTATTGTTTGTGAAGCCGTATGGGCTTCATGTGTTGCAGAGCACATGAGTCGTGAAGCATCAATTCATACAAATCCTCTTGTAAACGACTGGAGCTAATGAGCTACCCCTGCAGTTGTCCTGTAGTGGAATACAGCGATTTCGTTATTGATCAACCGTTTTTATTCCTAGCAAGCAATCATACCTCAGAGGCAAGCAATCTCATGGCAAGCAATCATACCTCAGAGGAGATCTTTCTCTTAACTTGTAAATTTTAGCTCTGACTTTAGGTTTACACATTATTTCTCAATAACAAAATGCACGTGACCTTCATATTTAGTGGATGAAATAAGTGGGAAATGTTGCCTGTTATGGTCATAATTATATTTTTTAATAAATTTCAATTTACCGGCCCGACCTCAACAGTTATTTCTTGAGATAAAATAATTATAAATCCTCCATTTCTGATACCCTCAAAATAATTAGTAGTCCATCTCCTTAATTATATTTTTTGGATCCGAAATTAACTTTATTTTAGAACATGAACTTATTTTTTATTCATTTCATAAATCTTTCTGAGTATGAAACGTTTCACAATTCTGACTTATTTAGAAGAATTCCCTTGAATCAGCTTTGACTTCACCGTAATGCATTACGGCAGTGTCACTCCACCGTAACGCATTACAGCAGTGTCACTCCTCCGTAACGCATTACGGCAGTGCCACTCCTCCGTAACGCATTACGGTAGTGTCACTCCTCCGTAACGCATTACGGCAGGGTCACTCCACCGTAACGCATTACGGCAGTGTCACTCCTCCGTAACGCATTACGGTAGTGTCACTCCTCCTTAACGCATTACGGCAGTGCCACTCCACCGTAACGCATTACGGCGGTTTTGGCTCCCTTGTGACGCATTAGAAATTGTCGACCGCTCTAGACGCTGGCATCTTCAGCCGCGGCCCAGCCTTGACCCGGCAACGAGCACTGACTGCTCCCAGTTTTTCTTCTCGCCCGAGCTTGCCAGATCAAAAGAAATCAGTGCCTTGCTCTGCACGACTGCCAAGGACTTGGAAGAGCTATAATTAATTGTTGGCCGCCGATCTCAGTTCACGACAAATGTTGCGGGCCACCCACGCCTGGCGCTCGCCGCTCCAGGGTTGGCGCGAGCGGCAGCAGCTGCGGGTCTAATTTTTGGGCGAGATTACTTTTTTAATTCGTGAATTATTACATTCAACGAGTAGACGCAACCCGCTAAAAATGGCGAGACTAATGAATGATGTTAATTTCTTAATTTTTTTCTCTTAATTGCATGACTAACAACACAATTAGGACTACTGACACATGCATGACTATTGACTCTAAAAGTCATAGAACTCATTAGGACCCACAAGTAGCTATGTATATAAAAATACCCCTTAAAATAGTTTAGGAAATCCATGGCTGTAATATTTCTATCTCATGAAATCCTAGGGGCAATAAATCGTTCAAATTGTTTAAATTGCTCTAAATCGTGACGACGCATCCCTCGTCCTGCTCCCCCTCGTCCTGCTCCCCCACGTCCTACTCCCCCACGTCCTGCTCCCCCACGTCTTGTTTTGGTGCAATCCTCGCAGGAGCGGCCCTCATGTGGCGGCTTGCGCATGCCTCCTGGAGCGCAATGACTGCGAGGGGCGAGACTTGCGTGTCGCGCGAGGGGCGAGAATTGCGTGTCGCGTGAAGGGCGAGACTTGCGTGTCGCGCGAGGGGCGAGACTTGCGTGCCGCGCGAGGGGCGAGACCTGAGTACCGCGCGAGGGGCGAGACCTAAGGACCGTGCGAGGGGCGAGCTCAGCCGCCTCAGCACACGTGGCCTCACATGCCCGAGGTGTATTGTATTATGAAATCGTTTACTAAATATTTAATTGCTGGGAAATATTCAGAAGGAAACGATAAACCAGAGGAAGTGATGTATCAATGCCAGTAAAAGCTACACCTCAAACGTGTCGGTGAGGTAATATGTTTTTGTTTATGAGTAAGCGGTGTTATGACACCACTGTGGCCGTGAAGCTGTGCGTGTTGTGCGTGGTGTTATGACATTACTGGGCCTGTAAAGCTGTGCGTGCTGTTCGTTAGTGAAGCAACATTACTGGGCCTGTAAAGCTGTGCGTGCTGTTCGTTAGTGAGGCAACATTACTGGGCCTGTAAAGCTGTGCGTGCTGTGCGATAGTAAAGCAACTTGGAGAACATACCGCAATGTAGCGTGGGAGAATTTGTGTCGTGTTCAGAGTTCCATATATTCATAAATAGCAAATCAAAGATTAAAACCTCGTGTTAATTGCACCCACGAGCGACCTGACACTGAAGTGTTAGTTAAGTAACCACGGAAATCTTTAATCGCAAAAAAATTTCGTCCAACGGGTAATTGAAATAAATAGGGAAAATTATGAATATTTATTAGAATAACTCGAGTTATTTCTTGCATAATTCCCCTTATCCCTTTAAAATTAACTGAATTAATTGAACTTTTAGACTTTGATTTTCTCCTTTCGAAATGTGACACAAGAGACCTCTGAGCGAGCTTTACATTGTGCCCTCAGTATGCATTATCAAAAATTTTTACTATAATTTCTCGTGTACTTGTGTACAGAGATGACAGATATTATAATTTCATCTGAATGTACACTCGCATGTATTCGGTGACATGTGTGTTGCATATTTCAATTCCATCTCACTTCATCAATAATTATTAAATTTCTTTAAGCCTGAGGCTACTGCAGTTATTCATCAGTGAACCCACATGCAGCGCTTGTGCTTGTCGTGCGGACGCTGCTGCGACATTCCGGTGTCGGTGAATATTACTTGAACCTTTGTTCTATTTAACTATTTTGTGATGTGGTGTGAACGTGAACATCTTCACACATTTTAGCACACAACATTAACCGCTCTTCATCACGGTCTTAAGTTCCTTGTGTAGTAATTGAGTTCTGTTGTATACTACACTGGAAAGCATTTCGCGAGGTTTTAGCGGCACATTTTTATATACTGAGCAAGGTTCCTTTCGGGAGCTTTCTTCTCGTGCCACTTGCTTTACATTCGCCAGCGCAGAGCAAGATGACGGGCCTTTACTCCCCGTGGGAAAACTCCCACTCCCAGCGGCGGGAATGTGGCTCGGAGGCGGTGGGAGAATTCTGAGGGAAATTCAAGCGAAGGTCGAATGCCAATCCAGTGATTGCTGCGGCAACCTCCCATGGAATGTTAACTCTGCTCGTGGCCTTACCAATTGCTCCAGTCGCGCTGTTCCTTGCTTTCCGAAGTCGCATGCCATTTCTTCCCAGCAGCCATTTCTTTCCAGCAGTCATTTCTTCCCTGCAGCCATTTCTTCCCTGCAGCCATTTTTTTCCAGCAGCCATTTCTTCCCTGCAGCCATTTTTCTCCAGCAGCCATTTCTTCCCAGCAGTTCTTTTTTTCCAGCAGCCATTTTTCCCCAGCAGCTATTTTTTCCCAGTAGCCCTTTCTTCTCTGCAACCATTTCTTTCTACCAGCCGTTTCTTTGTACCAGCCATTTCTTCTTAGCAGCCTTTTCTTTCCAGTAGCCATTTCTTTCCAGCAGCCAATTCTTTCCAGCCGCCTAATCTTCCCAGCAGCCTTTTCTTTCCAGTAGCTATTTCTCCGCAGTAGCTATTTCTTCCCAGCAGCCATTTCTTCCCAGCTGGTCGCCTGGCTGGTGAACCATCCGACTTTCGAAGTTGCAACTGAGGGAACTACCGCAGCTTTTCACTGTTATTAGTTCTGTATTTACTAATGTTAATGGGAATAGGTTCTCAATGAGTAATTAATTAGTAGTAATAAAGAGGCACGTGCAGTTCATGTTCAGCTGGCTAAATTGCCCCCTCGTAAAACTTAGCAGCTGGTTTATCTCTGTCTTTCTATGGAAAATTGAACTGAACTTTGGGTTTGATTGTGGCAATTTTGATTGCGTGCGAGAATGAATCCTTAGCGCAATTCATGAGGTCTTTGCTACTGCTCTTTGAATGCGGGAGTTCACGCGACTGCTTTGTGATGAATTAATTTGCTCAAAATATGATTCTCGAATAAGATTTGTCCTGAAGCTTTTCATTCCCTGAATAAAATGATTGAAGCTGGTTTATAGAATGAAGTGTGGATAACTTCATTCGTTAAATAATTGTTTTATCATTCTTAGATCCAATGAAATTGGAGCTTACGCATAGAACTTATCCTTATTTTACGTTACTAAGACACCATTTGAGCTGAGGGAAGGATTCCGTCTTTTTGGGGGACTTGTGAGGGGACCTGGTAACTCGAGCTCATCCTCCTTGTTTGCAAAAGCTGAGACAAAGTCCACAAAAGCTGAGACGAGGTCCACAAAAGCTGAGACGAGGTCCACAAAAGCTGAGACGAGATCCACAAAAGCTGAGACGAGGTCCGCAAAAGCTGAGACGAGAACCTGTCGCGTCAGGATGCGGGGCCACGGAGCGCTCGCTCTCCTTGAGGGGCCGAGGCTACGTCTGCCTCTGGCCACAACAAAGCAGGGGGCAGCAGGCACCTCGTCCTGCACTGTAGCTCTCGGTCTGTCAGAAAATCTGTCTCTACATCGAACAAACTCGGCTTCACCGAAGAATATATTGTGCCATTATTCTATATATCAAAACACATTCATGTCAAACACGATGAGTTTATTTCCTTTTAGCAATATAGTGTAAAGTTTTACCGAGACGGATTTGGTTTCAGAATGTGGGTTTTTCACGCACTGGGATGGTTATCGAGAAGCTCATCTTGGAGTGAAGAGACATGAAAACGTTGCTTCGTAGCGTCGCTGGTAATCTTGTATCTAGAAGAAGGTACTCCGGCAAGCTCAGCATTGAGGTCGCCCACTGAGCTCATTACTTCTCAAGTTATGGAGGAGCTCTGTGGTGCGACTCGTGCCGGGACTGATCGACAATTTTTGAGCTCGATATCACCGCTCACACCTCCGCCCTGCGCCTTGTTCAGTCCAGATCCTGGCTAAGAGCTGGAAGGCGCAGGTCTTCACTAGGAGCTAGGAGGCGCACGGCTTTCATCAGGAGCTGGAAGGCGCACGGTCTTCACTAGGAGCTAGGAGGCGCACGGCTTTCATCAAGAGCTGGAAGGTGCACGGTCTTCAGTAGGAGCTAGGAGGAGCACGGCCTTTACTAGGAGCTAGGAGGCGTTTGGGCAGAGCTGGGCAGCGCTACTTTGAAATGTAGCGGCCGCTACATTTCAAAGTAGCGCTTCCCACCTCTGCCTATGGTATTCCTACGGGCAAAGTAGCGCTGCCCACCTCTGCGTTTGGGAAGGTATGCCCCATGTCTCGACCAAAAGTTGGTCACATCAAACGTGTCGAGATGCGAGAGCAGTTCCCACACGTGCGGCGCGTTGAAGGAATAAGCAGGACATGGTAATGAGAATGGTACTCACATCCAGTCAGGATAAGAGTGATGTATTTACTAGTGTTGATGTTAATACATACATCAATAATACATACACCCTCTATAAACAAAGCCCNCCCCCCCCCCTGCAACTAAATCGTTGAAACGCAATTTTATTGCTTAAAAAATTCTCTATAAACTACCAGTTGATTAACGAACATTTTCTGAGACAAACGATCAATACATATTCAACCTTTACATTACAATTTATTACATATAAACATGAAATTTTCACCTTAGATATTAGTAAATATCATTCAATTTCGAAAATACACCTAATTTTCAACACACGTCACATCAATGAGCACAACGGCTGCTCTTTCCATGCCTTGTGAGCGCTACCGAAATGTAATCATAAGACTGGGATCCATTGCTCTGATATGCAGATATTCTCAGTTGAATCTCTTATGATATTTGCAGCAGTGCGCTCTGTCTCAGGACACCTGAGTAGCTGCACCATGAGCTGACGGTGACGCGCCGGCTGCTTGAGTCTAGACGAAAGCTTTCAAGTCTCGTCTCAAGTTACGCCCGCCTGAGGGCACAACAAGATGGCATTCACTCGAGACGTCTGACTCGGTCATGTCAGACAGAGTTCAAGTTTTATTTAGTGACCCATTAAACCTTCACGCTCTTTGACTTTCATCGGACACGAAACGCAGCGTCTTGCGTGAGTCCCAGGGCACCGCCAGCTTGTCGCGTCCAGGTTAGATTATTCAGTACAGGTTTTTTGTACCTCTTATATCTTTCATTTATTGGTCTCTGGATATGTAAATCCACTCAATACAATTTTAAAATTTTTGTATGGAAAATGTCATGCAGCTATGCAGTTCAAAGAAAATTTACCATTCACTAAACGTGTCATTAACATTCTTGTTCTCCAATTCCCTTATGTTCCATGAGAAAATCAAACTTTCTTGAATGTCATATCTTGTTAGCCTTATCTCATTTAATCCAGGAAACGTGACGCTAAGTAAGTACGTTTTCAGATGTCATACGTTTACGTCACGAGTAATGCTAAAAAAAATTCACTCCACATATCTGGGCGGCGAATGATGGGAAGACTGGGAGAGAGGAACCATTGAGCTTAGGTAATAGTTTCTTTGAACGGTCTCCCCTTCGGTAATTGCGAAGGTGATTCATTTGACTTTTCATGAGTTCATGAAATAAATAAGGTTTCAAAACTAAATCTCTTGGACCCGCACGTCGGGTTCAAAGTTCCCCTTTCATTTACTGCTCAGGACGGTCGTCTGCTGCGGCGGTCGTGACCCGTCTCATGTCAAGTTTTTAGCGGGGAATTTTCAAGCTTCGCGCTGTCTTCTTTGGAGTCATGAGCCTTGGAGTCATTTGGTAACGGCTGGACTGATTGGCTCGCTGTCTTTGTCGCAGTGCAGAGGCTCTGTTCTGCACTCTGGTGCACTGCACGTTGATCGTGTTCTGGAGCTTTGCACACGCACGCGACACAGCTGACACTGCTCCTCAGAGCACACCGAGACTCCCGCCAGGCACCCGCGATGTTGACGACATGTTAACATCAAACGGAATTTAGATCTATACAGAAGATGCAGTTGAATGAGAGACAGCGGTTCACATTTTGGGTAACTGGGTTTATCCTCTCAGGTGCGGAATATTTGCGCTTTGTTTTGGATCGTGAACTTCGTGCTTGTCTCTACGCACACCGATAGCAGCACTCAATATATCATACTGCACATACATGTACGTGTCGTGCTGCACACCACACGTCGTGGTTTGCACATATTGTACAGCACACGTCGTGGCTTGCACACATTGTACACCACACAACACTACAAGTTGTACACCACACAACACCATAAGTTGTACAGCACACAACACTACAAGTTGTGCAGCTCTCCACACAACCCGTCCGAGGTCGCCCAGTGCAGCACATCCTCAGTTGACTCTGCCGCTCAGATCACGTGTCCGCAGCGAGACTGGAATTGCCGACTTGTGAGACTTGTGTGACTTGTGTGCCGGCCCTCACCTCTGACTGAACTCGTGTGGTCTCAAGTGAAGGATCATGCGGCCGCCTCCCCCTCTCATGGTGCCTAGTGAAATGAAGCTGGCCATATACTGGCACTGTGCTGCTGACTGCACACACTGGCATTGTGTGCTACGGAATCCCTCCAGTTACACTTAATCCCTCCACTAACACCTAATCCTTACAGTTACCATTAATCTTTACACCTACACTTTTCGTTAAGATAGAGACAGAAATAATTTTAATTCAATTAATTCGCTTCAATTACCTGACTCTATCACGTGCCTGACTGGCCACTAGAATGATGAGGGTGATGTCACGTGAGGGGGGCAGGCACGTGCCTGACTGGCCACTGGAATGATGAGGGTGACGTCACGTGAGAGAGGGCAGGTATGTGCCTGACGTCACGTATGAGGGTGACGTCACGTATGAGGGTGAGGGTATGAGGGTGACGTCACGTGAGAGAGGGCAGGTATGCGCCTGACTGGCCGCTGGAATGATGAGGGTGAGGTCTCATCACATCTCATACTAGCGATAAGCTTGTAGCTCGTACTTCATTTCTACCACACGTTTCATTCGAAATACTCAAGCCTTGCCGTCGCTCAGCGTCTACCTCAGGTGAAACGTAAATTCCTTATACGCCTTGCCTAGGTCTAATCTGGCCGGCAGCTTTAATACTGAGGCATTTGTGTGACCGAAGACTTAGTCCCCTTTGCGCGCTCGCAGGGGTGGCCGATGCTGTCGACAGCGACGCTGGAACGCTGGGCGCTGCCTGCAGGTCACCTGGCGGGTGCGGCTGCTGCTCACTGGCTGCAAATGTCATGAGAAGCTGGGGCTGGTGACTAGTGGGGATGGTGAGGGGCTACAGGGCTGGTGACTTGT